>SNQJ01S0085557.1:26515-42114 GCA_010110895.2 Picea sitchensis | reverse complement strand
AACAACCATTAAATCAGATGAGTCAGAAAGGTTCTTGACAAAGGCATTTCTAGAGGCTAGATGGTGGTATAGTTTTAGACGATGTCTGTTTACTAAGAACGAGGTATGATTCTCATATATTGTAATTATTCTAATTGTTCCATTGTCGAACACTGCGTCCACTTGATATGGCCCCATCCAGCGAGTGAAAATCTTGCCTTTGAAATCCTTAAATCGAGAATTGTAAAGTAATGCCCAATCTCCCACATGAAACACCTTACTTTTGATAAATTTATCATGCCATTTCATTCTCTGTTGTTGAACAACAGTGGTCTTCTGGACAGCTACTAACCGAATCTCGTCCAACTCATTTAGCTGTTCCAATCGGTGTTTCTATGCTTCTGATGGGTCTAGGCCTACTTCTAGAGCTATTATGAGTGTACTGATCTCAAATTCCACTGGAAACAAGGGGACTTTCCCATAGACTAATTCAAATGGAGAAAACCCAGTTGTGTTTCGCCATGTTGTTCTATATGCCCATAAAGCTTTTGGAAGTTTCTGTGCCCAGTCTCGACGATGACTTGCTACTGTCTTTGTCAAGATATTTTCCAATACCTTGTTTGTGCTTTCTACTTTCCCGTTCTCTTGGGGGTGATAGGGGGTTGTCACTCTATGTTTGACTCCATATTTATGCATCAATTTTCCTATCATGTGAGATGTGAACTGTGATCCTCCATCCGACACAATTTCCCTTGGAGTACTGTATCAGGCAAAGATTTCTTCAAAAAGAAAGTCTGCCACTACTTGTTTTGTTGCTCTTGTGACCGCTCTGGCTTCCACCCATTTAGTTACATAATCAGTGCAGACCAGGATGTAAGCTTTCTAATGAGAAGGTGGGTTGAAGGGTCCAACAAAATCAATGGCCCATTTCTCAAACGGTTCAAGAACTATCTGGGGTTGTAGAGGCATTTCATCTGCTTTCCCAGGTTGTCCCATCCATTGGCAGTTGTCACACCTTCAGACATAATCTCGGGCATCACAAAATATGGAGGGCTAGTAATATCCCATTTGCAGCACTTTGTGACCTGTTCTTTTATCTGCAAAATGTCCTCCATAGGGTCCATCATGTGCAACCTTCAGTATCTCATAGATATTATCTTCTACCACACAACGTCGAATCTGTTGGTCAGCCCCTGTATGAAAGAGATATCCTGCCATCCATGAATATCGGGTACTCTAGTGAATAATATTCCTTTGCTCCTTATATGATAGATGACGAAGCACCTTCCCTGAAGCAAGATAATTAGCAATATCTACATACCACGGAGTGTTAGCAGATACTACAAAAAGATGTTCATCTGGAAAATTATCTTCAATTGGTGTATTCTTACCCTCATGTTCTATCCTAGATAAGAAATCTGCAACCACATTGTCCTTCCCTGGTTTATCTACTATAGTAATATCAAATTCATGTAGTAGCAAGAGCCATCTTGTGATACGACCAGGGGTAACAGGTTTATTCATTAAACACCTGATAGTTACATGATCAATATGCACAAAGGTAGGATACCCGGTAATGTAGTGTTAGAATTTATTGATGGTGTAAATGATAGAAAGGAACTCTTTCTCAGTCATTGTGTAGTTTAATTCAGCAGGAGCCAAATTCTTACTAACATAGTAAACTGTGTATGGTATTTTGTCCTCTTACTGTCCTAATACTGCACCAACAGTTGTTTGGGAAGCATCCGTGTGAATATGGAAAGGTAATGCCCAGTCCGGCTCTCTAAGGATTGGAGTGCTACAGACCAATTCCTTAATTCTCGTAAAGGCTGCATCACAGTCCTCTGTCCACACAAAATCTAAATATTTTGTTAGAAATTGAAAAAGTGGATGTGCTACTTTACCAAAATTTTCTATAAAATGCCTGTAATAACCAGCACAACCAATAAAACTGCGTACCTGCGTGGGTGTTTTGGGTGTCGGGAAATGTTGAATTACCTTTGTCTTTGCTGGGTCCATCCGGATTCCTTTAGCTGAGAGAAAATGTCCCAAAACAATTCCCTCTTCCATCATCATATGGCATTTTTCCGTACTCAGCGAGACACGTGCTTGTATACACCTTTCAAGAACTTTTTCTAAAATTTTCATCCCTTCAAGAAATAAATCCCCATATGGAGTAAAGTCATCCATGTAGATTTCAACACTGTCATCTATCAAATCAGAGAAGATTCCCAAAATTGCCCTCTGGAATGTTGCAGGAGCATTACATAGGCCAAAAGGAAGGACCTGGTATGCAAATGTTCCACAGGGGCATGTGAAAGTGGTGTTGTCCTGATCTTCAGGAGCTATCTGGATATGGTTATATCCACTAAACCCATCTAGAAAAGAAAAAAACTTTTTACCAGCCAGTGTGTCCAAAACTTGATCAATAAATTGCAAAGGAAAATGATCTTTCTACGTTGCCTTATTTAATTCTCGATAATCCACGCATATCCGCCATTTACCATTTTTCTTAGGGACCATTACTGATGGGGAGACCCATTGGCTATCTGAGATGGGGTAAATATAACCTACGTCTAGCAATTTATAAAGTTCTTCTTTCACAACATTTTTCAATGCGGGGTTCATCCTTCTCTGAGGTTGTCTCACAGGACGACAATCCTCCTTAATGTATATATGATGGGTACATGAATTAGCAGGAATCCCCTTCATATCTGTATAATCCCAGGCAGAGGCTTCTTTGTGTTTCTGAAGGACATCCATGAGTTGCTTCTTCTGGAATTCTGATAGGGTTGGATTAATATTCAAGGTTTTTACTGGTTCTAGTTCCACTGGGACACTTTCACTGGTTGCATCAACAGGTAGCTCCTTTGATCCTTCTATTGTTTCAATTGTTTCCTGAGTCTCACAACTTAGGATAGATTCTAGGAATTGTTGATTTGTTTCAGGAACGGAGCAAGGATCATCCATAAAAGAGGTGATTACATCATCTTCCGATTCTATTTTCAACTGAAGGGCTTGTCCAATAGTGAGGACTGGCCTCAATTCCTCATTTTCTGTTTCAGGCTCTTTCCTAGATAAAATTGTCTTGCTTCCTGTTGGTTTTATGGATGGGTTTGGTTCTACAGGTGGGTATAACACTAATTTTTTAATGTTGTTCCCATTGGAAATAACCATGTGCCCTGATCGACACCCAATGTAAGCATCTACAATAGCCATCCATGGTCTACCCAAAATCAAAGGGTGGCCGCCCACCAAAGATTGCATCTGTAGGACTAGGAAATCTATGGGATAGTGCCATGAATCCACTGAAATTGTTACATCTTCCAACTTTCCTACAGGTTTGACTGTGGATCGGTCTACCAATTCCAATATTGTAGGTGTATGTTTCAAGTTACGAAGACCTAATGCAAGCATAGTTTCAGTGGTGATAACGTTGATGGAAGCACCCAGGTCTACCAGCACATTCGGAATCTGTAGCCCATTAATTTGTACTGTCATAATTGGGTTCCCCGGATCTCCATACTTTTCAGGCATTGACTTTACCATCATGAAATCTGATAATTTTCCCATAACATGAATGGTAAGGGGGTCTTTGGATTTCTTTGCAGGTTTCTTTGAACAATATTCCCTAAGAGTCTTTGCATATATTGTCACATCCTTCATAGATTGTAACAAGGGAATTTTAACAAATAAGTTCTGCAATTCTCCTAATAAATCAAATTCAGCTTGAGGGCTTGATTTACTCAAAGTTAGTCTCTCTGGGTAAGGTGGTTCAGATTGATGTTGTTTTATAGGAAGTGTCTGGTTTCTATCAGTTTGTTTTGGCTCTTTACTAATTGGTTCTGATTCCCTACCTTCACTATCGAGTTGTTCAATGGTAACTAGAGGAGGTTGAACATTAACTGTCCACCCTGATCGTAGATTCATTTCATACAACTCTACAGTGGAAATGCTATATGAAGGTAGGTTAAGAATGTTAGTTTGATGAGCTCCCTTACTATTAGGATTTGGATCAAGTTGGATTGGGAGCTCAAGACGGGAAGGTTGATTACCCGGAGGCACATTAGAGGGAAGTTGGAGTTGTTGTTGTGGCATCAGTTGAGGAAACTTCCCAGGAGAGGATCCTCGCCAAGTTGGAGCCCATGGGGAGCTCGAAGTGGCTTGAGGGTTCCACTACTGCCAAGATGGAAACTAGTATTGTGGCCACATGGAAGGATAGGGCATGGACTGAGGATTCATATTAGAATTATTGAAATACTGAGATGGGTCTGAGTACATACCTTGATTTCCCATCGGTGGTCGAGGTCGCCATGGCTTTCTAGACCCCATGAGGTACAGTTGCTCCATGTCTTTCCCCGTTCCTTGAAATACTTCTTTCAAGCCTGGCAGGGAGGGGCATGAGATTGTTGCATGATTCAACTCACAAATTGCACATTCCTCTATGGAGTTTAGTGGGCATTCCCTCTCTGGATGTTTCTTTCTACACGTCGGGCAAAATATAGCCATAGTTTTGTCCAATTCTAGTTGCTTCTATTTTACTTGCAGCGTATCCATCTGTGCCAACAAGGTGCTAAGGATATCCATTCTCAAATTGTCTAGCAGGTTTCCGATTTCTGCTTTCATAACACCTCCAGAAGACCCTTTTACTGAGCGAATTCCTTGTCTGTTTCTTGCAAGTCCTCTTGAGCACTGAATGCATAATTCGCAGATACCTTCAAATCTTTCCTTAGAGATGTCTCCCTTTCCCACAATGTTCAATAGTTCCATTGATTCCTCACGGAAAGATCGAAGGAGGATAATTTTTAGAATTTCCTTATCCAGGTCAGAGTGACCCGACCTCTGTAAGGTGTACTTGAATCGTTCCACGCAATCTTCCAAACTCTTGTCTTCTTTTTGTACGAACTTGAAAAGTTCCTCCTTAATGTTTCAGGATTTACAGTAGTCCTGGTATTTTTCCAGAAAAGTTGTCTGCATATCATCCCATGTGGAAATAGAGCTTCCTCCAAGGCCCATAAACCATTGCAGAGTCGTTCCTTTTAATGTAGAAGGAATTTTTTTTAACTTTTGGGCCTCCATCGCATAGTCATACCCTCGTCACACTATGTCAAATTCGAATAGAAATGTGTCGAGATCTTATGAAACAAGCCCATGAAAGTTTGGTAAGGCTGCTAATGGAATAGGCTTCGTGGGCGCACCAGCTCCCAGGTCTCCGATTGGAAATTTGATAGCGGAGGTTGTGGGAGCCATAAATATCTTCCAATAACCATTGGGTATTTCACCAGGCTCTATAGGAGATGGTTGAGGCTTTTTTACCCCTTGGATCCAAGTTGCTTTAGCAGCACTTCCCCAGTCCCTTGGTGATGCAAATACTCCTTTGATCCCTTCTCCTGCGTTCTGATGACTTGATCCCTCGGCTACAACCTCCTCTCTCTTGCTGGAGTGGTCTGACTCTGTCGAGGTTCTGCTTGCGACCTCTTCCCCCTCTGTTACCAACATAAGATTTCCTTGGTCAAGTATGCTACTAGATGTTTCTTCAACTGCTGGAGGGACCTGCTATGTTGTATCACCCAAGACTGTTGTAGACAACACTGGTTGATCTACTGATTGTCCCTCAGACTTCACTCTTTGTGTCCTTGGTCTCATGGTTGCGCAAGATGATGTTTCTGATTCAACCTTTTCTATAATCTGTTGGATGTAGGTCTTTCTTCCCAAATATGGTCCTCCCTTCTTTGGGGCTTTCCTTCTTCCCCCGTTGTTCAGTTATTTGTTCATACAAGTATTGGTATGATGGAGGGTCTTGGAATGAACCTACAATTCTTTATTCTTGAAGTAAGGTGTCAAAGGACCACTCCTTCCCCAAGACAAAAGATCTTATCAAAAAGAAAGGAAGCTAAAAAACAAGAGTCTAAGGTTCAGGGCCCGGAGCAGGGCATTAAAGGACTCTTCCCTCCCCTGGAAAAGAACAAACACACCACGAAAAGACCTGATACTTTTCAAATCTGAAGTAGGGTGTCAAAAGACTCCTCCTTCCCCAGGGTAAAAGCTAGGGTTTCCAGAAAAAAAAAAAAGGGGTTTGAAAGAAATAAATCTAACTCAGGATTTGGAGCAGGGCGTCAAAAGACTCCTCCCTCCCGAGGACAAGAGATTGGAAAAAATGGAAAAGAAAAAATAAAAACAAGTGGAAAGAACACCTACGCTCAGGACCTGAAGCAGAGTGAGAAAACTTGTTCTCTCCCTAGGACGAGATATTGACCCTCTGGTTTTTCCGGATCGTTGTCTTGCACCTTGTTAGCCTCCCCGACAACGGCGCCAAAATGTTGGTGTCCAGGTATGAACGATTTATTCACCCTTTTTCCTACATTAATTTATCAATCCGGGTGTGTATCCTTTCAAGGCAACGCACAAGGTATATGCAGGGGCAAGAGCACAATCCGTTCTGGCCAAGGGTTCATGATTAAGACTCAAAACATTGTTGTAAAACTAGATTAACCACAACTTCTGAAAAGAAATCATAAGAATCAAAACACTGTAACAACAAGCATAAATTGATAAATAACACACACATAAAGACACAACACTTGATCAGAAGAGCAGGCCCAACTCTTTGATCATGGATGCGTTAGTCACAGCAAAGATGAAGACAACAAAATAGATAATATTTTATAAATCTAAAAAGGGTTATTACAATCTCAATGGGGGCATCCCCAATTACAGGAATAAATTGTCTTTTATACATGGAGAGGGAGAACAACCTCTTTCCCCAAAACATGGTAACCATATCCCCAAAGATATACATTAGTTGGAATGACACCAGTACCAGATAAAAAAAATCAGCGATATACCCAAGATGGTTCAGGGATCTGCGACTCCAGCTGCGCGACCTCCTTATGGATTGGTTTTTGTTGTGAATAGCGGATCTGGTGTGGGATGAAGCCTTGGTTCCTGTTCTCCAAAAGATGCAATCAAACATTCATTTTAGTGCTTCGAATAGGCGAAACTCCGTGACTTTATTTCATTAATAAAATATTCCAATAGACAAGGCAGGGGTATTTACCTTACAGATTTAGCATAGTAAACATAGGTAAATAAGTGCAAAAAGGTCAAAAAGGGTAATGGAAATGCAACAGAAAGATAGCTCGATTTGGTGCCCAACAGCTACCTTGTAGCCTCATGTACCATTTTCTACATCACCATATGTATCCTTAATCCTCTGTGCTAGGGCGCGATCTACAGCCTTCCCTAGGTAGAAGTCTTGCGGGTCTGGTCCTTGCATGCTCAATCCAGTGATCCTATGGATCAATGTTGGGTCAACGGTGATCCGTCTATATAGCCACAGATAGCCACCATGGTAGCACGACAGTAGGAGTTTAACACATGCGTTAACTTCTTAGTGCCTTCCAAAATGTGGTATCTTCATCACGTTCAAGATAGTGGACTGCGTGAGGTTCATGGTCCATGGTTGGGGGATTATCCTCGAGTTCTTCCCCTTCATCCTAGTCAAGTACCTATGAGGGGTGAGCATGTTGTGGTTCTTGCGATCCCCTAGGTTTAAGTCACTAAATTTTGATGTCATGATCTTGTCTAGCTGGGTTCGAACTGCATGTATCCCCTTCGGGAGGTACGCAGTAACCAGGGTGTAATCGAAGTCCCGGGGGACACTGTCACGACTCACCGCGTTGGCCAAGGGTGGGATGTAGTCGGGTAGGATAGACAGGATCAACTTTTCATTCACCAAGTCATCTAGATGCTTGGTTATTTTCTCGGATGCAGCTCGGGATGGTCCAGATCCATGAGCAGTTGACGGATAGGCTTACACTCCTCTCATCGATGAAGCTTGAATCCCTGCAGACATTACTTTTTCAGCCATTAGATCGATTAAGAATTATTCTACAAACTTTTCAACCATGTTGAGTTTGTCCGACATACACGCTCGATATCGGATACTCAGGTTGATGAACAACCGTTCAATATAATAAAACATGTGGTGGAGTCTTATTAAACACAACACAAAAACAATGAGTTCTCTCATTGGCATAGATACAATTTGAAAAAGTATTCTCGGTGCAACAACCGACGGAATAAGTAGAAAACGGTGTAACGGATCTCTCCAATGGCTGAGAAGCCTTCATCAATGCAGTTATGTCTATTATGGCACTATCCCAATGGCCCGATGGCGATATTTTTGGCCATAACTGTTTTTCTAACCATTTGAGGCGTCAATCTAATGGTTATAATGCTTCCAACAGTCATATCGTTTTGTCATGGAGAAGTGCCACTTGGCACTGTTCTAATATCCCGACGAAGTTCCAGTTTTGCAAACCTACCTTCTATGAAGTCTCCTCCAGAACCTCCTGCATATTTTCTATCTTTGCTCTCTTCTTACTGAGCTTTCTAGCTTTCTTCCATGTGATCTGCGTCTTGGTATTCCTCTTTCCATTCTGATTCTTATATGTACTCAACATAGTAAATTCGCGCTGATGAGATTATGTCATAGGGTTCAAGGGTAATACTTCTTTTCTGTTTGGGGTAGGTGCTCTACTTTCCTATATGGATAGTTTCTTCAAGTCTTTCTGCATTTTTTTTATCTTCGACAACTCATTTTTTGGTCCTAAGTTGCTTCGACTTGTCCCCATGTTCTTCTATCAAGTGCGTTATTCTCTTAATCATGAAATCTTTTAATTCTTTCTTTTTTTGTTCTAGGGCCTCTTCTTCTTTTCTCTAGATCTAATCTCTCTCAATCCAGGGTTTTCCTAATAACATAGCAAATGGGGCACTGTTCTCAACGAATTTAACAACCTCAAATTCTTCCTCTGTCGAAGTTCCATGAGCACGCATAGAGTTCTAGGTAAGTCTTCCACATAGGGCTATAAAGTTTCCTCTAAATAATCCTATTCCTCCTAATGAAGGAAATTTTTGTCATGACATTCACCTGTGTTTCCTCATCCAGAACATAGTCTATGTCGAAGTCTCCTATTCTTTCTTCTATAAGTTATTTTTCTTTGAATATCTATGATAAGTTGATATCTCTGTGGTTATTCAGGGTTTCTTTCATTCGTATTAATACAATCTCTGATTCTTTCTGGGGTTCTACCATGGTCTTAGTTTATTGGCCTTCCTCTTGTTTTTCTGGTCTCATATTCATTCTTTCAAGCTTAGCAATCATTCTAGGGAAATCCAAAACTTCATGGTCCATAGCTTTACAAAAAGACAACTAGGTATTCTATCAGGGCAATCCTTAGCAATATGGCATGATCTTTTGCAACTGTAACAAAGACTTAATCCTCGCTTTCTCTTAAACGATCCCCAACATTTTCTGTACTGTGCACTAGGGTCACAGTAATTAACCTGTAAAAAAATCTTCCTAGGATCCTGCATTCGTTTGTTAGTCCAAACATTATTTCTATGCATAGGGATAGCATACCTTTTATCAGATCTACTCATATCAAACCTTCTGTCTTCTAACCATAACCTAGTTTTCAAACTAGGACAAAATTTATCAAATATACCTAGATCTATACTTTTGAAACAAAAATTTCCACTTATCTTACTTTTCTCAGAGCACAAAGATTTTCAAATCTTAAAAAATTTCATTGTTCTTACCTCTTTCAGAGCACAAAGTGTTCAGATCTTACCTCTTTTCTTCAGATATGCTTCCTTTCTTAGCACATATCTTTGCAAGTCAAGCAGGAAATCTACACACAAAGCTTTCTTTCTTTTCCTCAGTTCCCAACAATCACAGTTTCAGGTCCCAGCAATGGAACCATTTGTTGGCACAAGGGCAGACCCAGGGTTCAACGCTTCAACAGTGCACCAACAAAACCTTAACTACTGGCCCTTTCGGCAACACTTGCAAAGCAGATGAAGTCTCACCCGAGGTAGAGGAAGGGGTGGTTGCAAGACTCCAATGTCTGCAACCTTAGATGGGACACAGATCTGTGATTACAACACCTTAACATAACACTTAGAAATTATCATTCATTAGTATCTAGCCTATATTTACTTCGCAGAAAAAACCCTAATTACAAAGCAATGTAGTATTCACTCAGATATACCACATCTAAACCCTTAGCATAAGGAAACAAATCATATCTAACATTCATTCACATCACTAAGCATTGAGATATCATATCATGTCCATCTAAGCATACATTACTACACTAAGCATTAACCATATGAATAATAAAACAATCACAATGCACAAAGCAACCATAACAAAGGATATATGTGGTTCACCCCCAGCCCGGGGCTACGTCCGGCAACTCTTCTTCTCTTTATTATCTTCAATCAATCGTCCACACAAGAGATCTATGCGCACTCAGCTAGATCCTCCTTCCCCGAGCTAGGTTACAACACAAAGCCTTTTCACAATATCTTATAGTCACTTGCACTTAGACTTGAAAGTATTCACACAGTATGCACAAAGCATGTACAATTACCACTTGCACTTAGCACATCATCACACATATGTCTATATTGTCCTTCGTGTCTCTTCTTACATCACATAGACATCTATTTATACATTACAAAATGGGCCTAAACATGGGTAAACCCATGGGTCGACATCCCCATACCCGTTACATAAGCCCAAAACCCAAAAATCCATAAAAAGGGGTCGAGATTCCATGATCTCTACTTTGACTTGTGCTCTGCCTTCGACAGCCTGTAAGTCCCAAAATAGGTCAAACCTAACCAAGGATCTCCAAAACTTGGTCAAGGGACAACATAGACTTTCACTGCACTCCTTGCAGGAATTATCAAGAAGAGAAACAATTGAAACTTATACTCTTCTCACAGACTTCATACATTCAACATGAAATCACATACACGTAGCATTGAAACAAATGCATAACAGAGAACATGAGAAATTTGTAAAGATACCATTAAATCGATACACACAACAACTATAACACACCATGAAATTGGATCAAAGCATTCCTATATTAATTCAAGTGCTTCTGTACATGGTGTCAACAACAACTATCTTCTCATACAACTTCTACAATATCTATTCTTCTTTTCTCTCCTATGCTCTCTTGCTCTACAGCTCCTACAATGAGAGAATGATAATACAATACATCTACGAGGGAGCCTTCTTGTGTTTTCCCCCTTACAACCTTAAGCTATCTTATCAAAATTAAAGACTACCATCTACTTTACATTTATTACAATAAATTTCCACAACCGACAGATGAGAGAAAATGCTCAAGATCTGTATTACAATCCCCAAAACATTAAAATCAAGTACATCCCTCTAGCTATTACATTAATGGTTCTTATTTTTGAAATTCAAAAGTGTCTTCAAAATGTGTGCTGGTGTATATCTAGATGTCCTCCACTCACGCTTGTTGATGATGCTCTTGCATCACTCGGGTATTAATTAGCTCCTTAAATGTCCAGAATCTGATCGTATCTAATGATGAAAACGTCATGTCATGTCGCCCTTTCAGTGGGTGGATCGGGGATCGGGTCATGCTATGAACATTTTCGTTGATATCCTCCTGTGAAATATCTAATGCCAATCGATCTTATCATATAGTGTTGACTCGAAGGTGTGACTAGGATCTAGGTTACCAAGAATGACTCAGGATACAACTAGACCGTATGACCTTCTTACCTGGTAAATACATGTGGCATTGGATATCGATGACTTAATTCGCTCGTATTAGTCGAAGTCAGGAATTTCTATAATATATTCGTTCTAAAACACACCTCATATTGCCGATGTCGAAAAAGTGTCAAGTATCGGCGATTGGCGATAAGCCTACCAAAGTACTCTCGAATCGACTCCTTCAAAAATGTATCGATGCCGAAACTGCAACGGGGATAACTTTATCATGGTCAAAATGTTTGCTATGATCCTTTTAGGTTTTCCCCGATTCTGATAAAGTGCATCGGGAATCGTCCATCGACGATTTCGTTTTGTTCTTTGCTAACGTCTATCCTCCCCGTATTTTACCGATGTCGAAGAGGGATTGGCTATCTCTCAAACCTTTATACGAAAAACTTAATGCAAAGAAAAAATTCCTTATGTTGATGCCCGATGAAGATCGACGCTCGACGACTCTTGTTTTCTAAGTGGTTCCTGTATTTACTTGAATTCCTTCCGACGTTGAACCTGAGCGCGTTGGGTACAGTGTTTGGCTGTCAATTCTTACTTTAGGTGTTAAGGTCTTTTAGTCATTGGGTTTCACAAATTAAAACAAACCTAGATAGGTGATGAGAGTCAAGAAAATAAACAAAGACAAAACATTTCCCAACATGAAATCGAGTCAGACAGTGCAGAAGACCAAGTGATACCCAAAAAGTGAGAAAAATTTGATAAGGCTTTTTAGGGTGTGTTGAGTGCTCGACAGGACCTCCTCCCCATACTACACCTTTACATTCACGCCCAAACCAATAGGCTAACGACCTCTATTTTTATCAACACCTGCAGAAATTACTTAAATCTTGAGTCCGCCAAGCCCTTGGGAGGAGGCGCATGTGCGGTATGGCCTTGAGCACATTTTTCAATGCATTACAGTCATTAATTGCAGGTTGTATAGGGGAACAAAAACCGAGGCAAATGTCTTCTTGGGACGGGGAGTGCCAGAGTCAGATCGAGGCATGGGGACAGTCATTTTTGGTTAATTCAATGCCATGAATTCAATGGTGTTGTCTGTTTTCCGATCTAATCATTATTTCTGCAGCTTGATTTCAAAATCAGGTATACTTATGTATTTTGCCAAATTCTTTTGATGAGTTAATGAAAGATCCTACCCATTTGAGAGCAGGAATCGAAGACGTAGTCCACCAGGGATGAACTCCGTTATCAAGTTTTGTGTTCATATTTGATGCTTATGTCTCTTCATTATTGATATTTTCCTTCTTTAATGGTGCACTTTAATTTATGCTCATTTAATGCAATTCTCTATAAGTCACTCGATGAATATATCCCGGATCACTCTTACTCTGTTTTCTTATATGAACAATTGACTCTTTTCAATATGAAATCCATTATGGAAGATCAACCACACAAAATCACTTTGGTCCCTGAATTTTTAGAAACTTTGTTTCAAAGTGGTATAACAGATCAACATTTTCTTTGTGAACTTTATTTACATGAGCATTCCTGTCAACTAGAAAGAAGATTCAATATGACACCTTTTGTAGGGGACATTCAACTTCGAGCATTCACATCTTTTGTCAACAATCAGGTCACATGGTTGAATGCTTTTAAAATGGTCCACAATAATGAAGGAGCATCTACATTATGGATTAGAAGTGAACTGCAAAGCTCTATCTCTGCTATTACAACTCATCAAAAATTTATTTCATCTCCAGAAAGGTTGAATAGTGTAGAGGCCCTTCACAAAAAGGTAATATAACGATGTCAAAGAACTATTGTTGATCAAAAATCTTTAGCAGTAGAAGGTAGTAGATTAAGATGGGAAATAGCCATTGATTCCTTAAAGAAAAAGGAACCATACAATCATGATAATTTTATACAAACTTTATCTCAAGTTCCAAGATATATAAATTGCCTTCAAACTTGTGGATCAAAGTGGATAGGGATGAAGTTTCATTTGCCACTTATTTGGATGCATGTGAACACGTATTAGTCAGTGTATAAGATGTCAAAGAAGATTGAGAAGCAATTTTGGGAAGAATTTATATGGAATAATGGATTCAGACATGCAGGAACCAAAATAGAGTCATCATATAACATCTCCAATATTGATAGAAGGAAATCGTTTTCAGACTCAGAATCAGATTAGATAGGATTGCATGAGGACATGGAATGGAGCAGTTGGGGGGAGATGTTGGGTGATGGAAATGACCTTTTTTACACTACTTTTTTATTCCTTTTCATTCCTTTTTCCTATATTAATCCATTCATACTACTATCATTGATAACAGATTATTCCCTTAGGAAGTAGGTAAAGCATATTATTTATTTTTTCATATTCATACATATTATATATGAAAAGTATAGTAACGTTGCTTTATTTGGAAATTTATTCATTAAATTAATAAGAGTTGCATGCAGTTTCAAAAATTGTTGAAACATGGGACTTCGAGTATCATGTGATGATACACAGTGGATCGTTGATCCACCACTTCAGATCAGGTCCTATGCCATTCGCCAGCTCAATGGGAGAACTTAAATAGGCACGACGAATCATCCAACTCAACCGATCAAGAATAGAAGACCACATGATGAACAACCTCATGAATGATCTCACGGTTGCATTATTTCTGGAATGTTTCTAAAATATCGTGAACAACTTTAGAATATTTGATTCTTAAGACTATTTCTCATAAAGAGATATCATTTCCTATTCAGGGAATATAGAATCTGTAAAAAGGAGGAATTCAAACATTTGTGGGGGGGTTAATAACTCGTATTGGCATAAGAATTGTATGAGAAACATAATAGTATTTTGTAATAGTTAATTTCACAGTTAATGAGAAATTTGGCAGCTTCCAGAAATTCTTGAGAAATTATTTTGTGAGATTTGAGTTACTTCTAGTCGACTGTGAAGGAAGAAAGGTTCCACTTCCAATAGAGATCAACTTGTTCTGTTATCTTAACATTTCAATTTTGCAAGAATTTTCATTTGTTGAAACATTTAAACAAATTTTCTAATACAGATGCTTTCTTATGCATGTTTAATTAATTGATGAATTGATTTGGTTGATTTGTGAATTATCATGAGAAGTGTTTGTTTTAATCTCATGTAGTGTGTTTATTGATTGTTGATACACCTTATACATCTTATTGGAATAATTGATAATGTCTGGTTGAATAGATCATTGAAGCATTTTTTTGGTTTATATTGTGAGTGATTTAAATTCTACAAGAATTATTTCCTAGATAACAATTTTCTCCTGCAACAGTAGAATAAATTTCCTTCGTGTAACTGTAACTTAGGTTTATATTTGTGTAATGCAATCCATGATTGTTTACTGTAAACATAGGTATTTTCAAATACATGTAATGTTGCTCCACTACCTATGAACACCCATATCCTTTGTTGGATTACTGAGAGGGGGGGTGAATCAATAATAACGTAATTATAATCCTTTTTCTTCAAATTTTATATCAATGTAGAATTATTATCCAATAATGAGCAGTAAGAAATAAACAATCACACACATACACAGTACACCTGTGTTTTACGTGGAAACCCAAATCGGGAGAAAACCACAGAATGTTTTTTCTTATATGTCTTGAAGAATTACATTCATTAGAAGCACCAACTTCCTTTGTTTTCTAGCTGTAGCTGGAAGAAGGCTCAAACCCCCTAGTTTCTTTGGCTACAACCCCCTATGTTCTCTGGCTACAACCCCCTATGTTTTCTGGATACAACCAGAACGTGGCTATAACCTCTTGTCCTTGCTCTGTCTTACGACCCTGAAGTAGAAGTAGAATGATGGAACCACTATCACACTATCACTGTAAGATATACCACTGCAAACATGTACCAATAAATCTGAACCATGCATCCACCATGCATCAACTTGTACCTCAACCTGTAATCAACCTGTACCATAAACAAGTGCATCAACCATGCACCAACATGTACCAAACAACCTGTAATCAACCTATACCATAAACAAGTGCATCCAACCATGTA
>SNQJ01S0085557.1:0-18026 GCA_010110895.2 Picea sitchensis | reverse complement strand
CTTACTTGTTTGTATTTTGCAGGAATAACAAAGGAATATGGCCAGGAGAAATGTAACACTCAGCGTTGTTACTCCACTGGTGTGTGTTGTTAATCCACTAAGTATTGTTACTCCACTAGTGTGTGTTGTTAATCCACTAAGTATTGTTACTCCACTGGTGTGCACTGTTACTCCACTAAGTGTTGTTACTCCGTAACTGTTGTTACTCCTCAACTGTCGTTACTTCGTCGATGTTGTTACTCCGCAACTGTTGTTACTTTTCCGATGTTGTTACTCTTCCAGTGTTGTTACTCCGCCAGTGATGTTACTCCGCAACCACCATTACTCCGCCGGTGTCGTTACTCCATAACTGCCGCTACTCCATTTTCGTCGTTACTCCATCGTTACTAATTATTCACTATTTCTGTTACTCCTTGCTGCTGTTACGTCCTGTTACTGATTACTCCGTCAGACATTTTTTTGTTACTCCACCAAAAGGTAGGTCCCCAGGTACGTCTCCGCTGACTTTTATGGATTTAATTAAAATATTCCAAAAAGACATCAAAACGTGTCGTGGGCAGCCGAAATTAAGTTGGGGGGGGAACCGTCATAATAAACGATGGCATACCACGAATTTTTTTTTATGACACACGATCCTCACCAAACAAAATCCAATGATTTCGGTACTTCGTAATCATAACTTGATATGTTAAAATGCGTACTCGTACGTGCAGAGTCATAATCAGTCACCTCCCCAACACACCGCATTAAATTTCTGATAGTACCACCACAATCTGTCATCATTTTCAAACATACCAGCATTGTTTCATCCATCGTCCCCAAAATCAATATGACATTATTTCAGTTGCCAACGGTTTGGAGCCCTGTCATTTTACCCTACCAGCTAATTGCATTCGTCGTGCTGACTCCACCTCTGCAGCAATGGGTGTACAATCTATGCGGCATGAACCTAAAGATACAACGAGAGTTCAGAACAATCAGGAGGTATGGTAGGTCTTTGAGAATGCGGGCTGGAATGTTTACTTTGATAGGTTGAAAGGGTCAAACGAAGAAATTGCGATAGAATTCACACTCAACTTGAGAGAAGGAAGCTCTCGGGTCTGCGGGATTGAAATCCCTATGACAGAGGAAGCCATCGCAGAAGTTAGTGGACTCCCTCAAAATAGACAGCGATGGTTTTCAAGAAGGTCCGTCCTTCCAGAGTTTCCCGAAGCCTTTTTACAGGCGGGAGAAAGCATCGTGCAGAAGGGTCGAGGATACGACCAAAATTCGTTGCCGCATCCATGGAAATAAGTAGCAGAGTTCGTCATGAGATATATGACTTGCGAAGGGAGATACTCCACCATATTCAAATACCATCTTTGAATACTAACTCACCTGCGATTTTCCCAAGAAGAGGCTTTCTCACTGAATGTGCCTTACTTCTTATTGAGAAGTCTTCATCTAATGGCACACTCGGCTCAGGAGTTGCAACAGGTATTGGTGGTCATCACCCACCATGGGCTGGTTCAACTGTTAGTAATGAATTCCATCAGACGAATCTCGATCCCGTGGGAACTATTTCGGGATTCCACAGAGGAAGAAGTAGCAGCCACTGTGGCTGCTAGGGAAGATGAACCAGAAGCCACAGAGGAGGAAAATGCAGGAGAATATGACTATGTTGACCAGGAGGAACCGAAAGAGATGGAGATGGAAGCTGAAGCATTTGAAGAAGAGGCTGCTCCCCAAGAGCAAGATGAAACCATGGAACCAATGGAATATGCAAAAGTTGACACAGAAAGGCCCACTAGTACCACGGCCGAGGCTGTCCCACAAGAACCAGCCTCGCCTGTGGAACTAGCAGAGCAATTTGATAGCATGAAAACCATAGAAGTAGGGTCACAACAGATAGGAGCAGGTGAATTGGTCGATATTGTGACCGAGGGTACTCCACAAGGACCTCCTATCACCATGGAGTCAATGGAGGAGGATAACTAGAATGAAGAAGAGGTCGTGACCACCCCGACCATAGAGCCCATGGAAGAAGTGATGGGAGAACTAGGGCATGAGGTTGGCACTGAACCACAAGAACCAGCGTCGACCTCGGGACCGAATATTGAAGATCCCTGCCAGTTCTCCTTTTTCTCCTTTATTCTAAGAGGAACAAGGCGAACTCATTCCCTTCAGTGCACAGAAGAAGATCTTGCCATTCCTCCAATTCTATCACAAAAGCCACAACCGTGTGGGGTGGATGATACTCAAACATACACATTAGCAGGAGAGCATTTCACAAGGGCACCACTGGTCGTGGTGAGCATGCAACAAGAGGAAACAACTGTAGGCGAAGAGGAGGGACCAAGCGAAGCGGTCCCGACGAATGAACCAATGGAAGATCCAGGAGAGAAGGTCGTAAGACTCCCAGTCAAACAAAAACATCAGCTACAATTTAAAGAGACAATGCAGCTTAAGATGGAGGTCAGGAAACTAAGGAAATAGGTACACAAAATGCAGGAGCGGATGAAGAAATATAAGCAACAATCTAGAAAGTCCAAGGCCATAGGAGTAGAAACAAAGACTCAGACGAACCAGGTAGCCATAACCTCTGCTGCTACTCAAACAGACCCGGTCGAGTGATTGTTTGAAGACCGTGAGCATGCCTTAACGGTTGAAGTGAAGACTTGGAAATCTACTGCGACTCAGTATCAAAACAAGGTCATAAGAACTTAGGAACGAGCCTACACAACTATTTTTGAATATGTGGAGCATATAGACATGATGAGACTAAGGCATGCAAAGAAGCAGCTCAAGATGGATCAGCTGGAAAAGCAAGTGGCAGAGCTGAAAACTGATAAGGAGCAGATGTTTAATTTGGTGCAAGAGGTGATGGCATGTCACCCCCTTGCTTCTTGTTATTATTTATTCTTACATAAACGTTTTCTTGTATTCTTCATGGAGAGAATAAAAAACGAGATTAGTTATAAAATAGAAAATGGTGTACAATTCCTCTGAATAATGAGGCACCACGACATGCCAACTCAGCATTTGATGTGTGAATTTTACCTGCATGGATATCTACTGCGCCTGGACAGAGAATTCAATCCGGTCCCATATGTGGGAGACATTCATTTAAGGGCCCTCACCTCTTACACTTTCAACCAGATCAACTGGCAGAAGGCTTTTAATACATTTGAATCTAATCATGTTACAAAGTCATTTATAGTAAGAGGAGAACCTGAAAGGTCAGTCACCATGTTCACTAAACACAACACCTTTTTGGGAATTGAGGCGAATAGAGATAGAATGCCGAGGACACAAAATTGGTGCCTTGATCTTTTTGTTAAGAAAATAGTCACATTTCATGAAGAGGCTCTTGATTGCTGTCAGAAAAGGTGGATGATGGCACCTACAACTGTTCGGAACAGGGAACCTTTTGGAGCACCAAATTTTGCATGAGTGCTCCCCAGAGTGCCCATATATGTGGCATGTGTCTGAACATGCGGGGTCCGATGGATGGGACTCCGGTTTCAGTTTCCCAATATTTGGTTGCTAGTAGAATATTACACTCCAGCATATATCGTCTCGGAATATTGGCAGGAAGAAGTCCTCCATTCAGATGGTTTTAAAGTTCCAGGGACAGAGATGGCCGAAGAATATGATCTCGCCCATTTTAGGAAGCCAATAGTTAGTGAAATCCAGACCTGCAGAGGCGGAAAACTGCATGAGGGCATGCAGAAGGCTAGTTGGGGGGAGATGTTGGGCACCATATCGGGCTATCTTTCTGTTGCATTTCCATTACCCTTTTTGACCTTTTTGCACTTATTTACCTATGTTTACTATGCTAAATCTGTAAGGTAAATACCCCTGCCTTGTCTATTGGAATATTTTATTAATGAAATAAAGTCGCAGAGTTTCGCCTATTCATAGCACTAAAACGAATGTTTGACCGCAGCTTCTAGAGAACAGGAACCAAGGCTTCATCCCGCAGTAGATATGCTATTCATAGCAACAACCAAGCCATAAGGAGGTCGTGCAGCTGGAGTCGCAGATCCCTGAACCATCTTGGGTATCTCACTGATTTTGTTTATCTGGTACTGGTGTCGTTCCAACTAATGTATATCTTTGGGGATACGGTTACCATGTTTTGCAGAAAGAGGTTGTTCTCCCTCTCCATGTATAAAAGACAATTTATTCCTGTAATTGGGGATGCCCCCATTGAGATTGTAATAACCCTTTTCAGATTTATAAAATATTATCTATTTTGCTGTCTTCATCTTTGTTGTTACTAACGCAACCCTGATCAGAGAGCTGGGCCCGATCTTCTGACCAGGTGTGGCATCTTTTGTGTGTGTTATTTATCAATTTATGCTTGTTGTTACAGTGTTTTGATTCTTATGATTGCTTTTCGGAAGTTGTGGTTAATCCAGTTTTACAACAATGTTTTGAGTCTTAATTGTGAACCCTTGGCCAGAACGGATTGTGCTCTTGCCCCTGCATATACCTTGCGCATTGCCTTGAAAGGATACACAGCCGGATTGATAAATCAATGTAGGAAAAAGGGTGAATAAACTGTTCATACCTGGACACCAATAGTAGCCTCCATCTAGAATGGTGCAGTGCACTTGGCCTACCAGTTGATCGCAGGGAAGCTAGTGAGAAAGAAAAAACCTACACAGGTCACAGGGTTCATTGTTGACCTCGTTGGAAAATGTGTAGAAGGACTACAAATGAATTGGGGAAAGTACTTAGTCAACCAGTTAGAATTGGATTGATGTGAAGCTTAGGATTAGGGCTATGAGTTCCACTTTAGCTGGCTCCTTATCCTCATCACGTTTACAGCTTGGGATAATCTAGAAGGTGCAACTTTTCCCGACATTGAGCCGTTCGAGCCACTCGCTATGAAGTTCACCACGCTCTGGTATTCGAGTGATATGGGAAAACAATGACAGTCAAACGCAGTATTCCATACTTACTATCTACAGTTAAAGAGGGCCATTGAGGCTATCCCTCATATGACGCCAAACAACCTACACCAGTTCAGGCCCCTTATGAAGTTCTGTGCAGATCGACATTTTACTTATATCACTACGCGAATAGACAAGAGTAAAGAAAAACTTTAGTCATAATATAAGCTCATAGAAGAGGACCTAGAAGAGATAACTAAGGACTGGCCTATAGAGCTCCTTATCCCCATTGACCCCACATAATTTTCTGATCCCAAACTAATCAGAAGCCCAGAGGCCACTCGCGAAGAACATGACACACCTAGAACCAACAGAAGGAAGAAGATAGAAGAGGTACAGAACTTGAGCAGTGCATCAGAAGAAACTACTTCAAAATCACCTGGAGGAGGAGGCAACGATGAAGTATATAAAGAAAATAACAATAGGAAAGAATATCAACATAAGAAAGGTGAAGTAACACCGCCTAGGGATCCCGTTGATGAGAATGATCCATCTAAGAAAAGAAAGGTTTCTCCCACGAAACCTATCTCGCGGATATGTGCTTCACACTACGCGATTACAACTCCAACATGAAGGTCTGCATGGTGGTATTTTAGCTAAAAGGGAGTGCACTTCTTTGGTGGAAGACACTCTTACCTCAACTAAACATGGCCTTTGAAGACGTGTCATGGGAATTGTTTGAGGAACGATTCCAGGAGAAGAACTTGTCTGATGAATTCATTGAGCACTATATTAATGAATTCAATGCTTTTTGACAGACTAGTGGTATGGTGCCATAGTATGAGGCCAGGTTCATGGAGCTACTTAGATATGATCCACATTTGAACACTAAGAAATTAAAAGTTAACAAGTTTTTGTTCGGCCTCAACTTCAACATTCGTGAGAAAGTGAGGATCTTGATGCCTCATACGTCACTCAATGAAGTTCAGGAGGGCCTCATTGAAGAGGAAGATATAAACAGTGGGGTTCAGGGCAGGACCCCATCTAGGTAAATAGGACAAGCATCACCTAGAGTGTCGCAACATCAGACACCAGTTAGAGAGACTTCTAGGAACCATGATACGCCTAGAGGAACTTTTTTCTCAACACCTCATCAACAGAATCCTCATCAGAGAACTCCATACAGAGCACAACAAAAACAACAACAACATCGTTTGTAGTAGCAACAGAACATATATGTTCCGCAAAATAGATCAGGACCGAAGACTCCTAGGCCAACAAATTCTTCTTCGAGAACTAGGAGCACTGGTCCGAAGAATGGATGTTGGACTTGTGGAGAGACACATTACTAGAAACACTATCCTATTGAGAAGGAAAGAACTGTTGGATCAACATGACCGACGAAATTTGGAGATTTGGGCAAGGCCCGTAGGATTCATGCAACGGTTAATAACCGCCAGGCCGAGCATCAGTCTACGATGCTCGAGACTTCAGGTATGATAGTTGATCAACAATTTATTGTTTTGATATATTGATGAGATACTAAGAGTTTAATATCTAGTGTTGCGCTTAAAAGAATTAAGGTGAAGGAATTCTAACAAGATGAGTTTAGACATGTGGAAATGGCATCTGGTGCCAATCAAAAGGTTGGAGGAAAAGTTAAGGATTGTAACATTAACTTGGGTGACTTCATGCCAAGTGTAAACCTGTATGTTACAATATTGGGATCTTATGATATAGTGATCGAAATGGATTGGTTAGAATCGCACGACGTGATACTTAAATGTAAGATGAAACAATTGAGTTTTATTGATGATTTGGGATAGAGTAGAGTAATTGTAGGAAGAAACTAAGGAATGTCATTGAGATTTATTTATTGCCTAAAATTACAGAAAAATATGTGTAAAGGATGTAAGTTATATGCTATTTTAGAGCTTAATGAAAAGGGGGACACACAAGGATTATAAAACTTTCTTGTAGTGTCGGAGTTTGCAGATGTTTTTCCTGAAGATCTATTGGGTTTACCACTAGAAAGAGAATAGGAATTTACAATAGACTTAAAACCTGGAACAAAACTGATTGCAAGAACGCCATACTGGATGTTGACACTGGAATTTCAAGAATTAAAGATGAAATTGAAGGAGTTGTTGGATTTGGCACTTATATGTCCAAGCGTATCACCATGGGGTGCGCCAATTATTTTTGTAAGAAAGAAGGATAGATTGTGGAGGCTTTGCATTGACTATCGTCAATTAAACAAAGCCATGATCAAGAACCGGTATCTGTTGCCAAGAATTGGTGATTTATTTGACCATATGAAAGGAGAAATAATGTTTTCAAGGATTGACTTGAGATCAGGATATCATCAGTTGCGAATTAAGGAGGAAGATATCCCTAAGACCACATTTAATACGAGATTCAGACACTACGCGTTTATTGTTTTACCATTTGGATTGACAAATGCCCTGGATGTATTCATGAGTTTTACGAATGGGGTATTCCACAAATACTTGGACAAGTTTGTACAATTATTTATCGACAACATATTGATTTATTCTCGGATGAAGGAAGAGAATGACAGACACTTGAGATTAGTTTTACAGTGTCTAAGAGAACACAAGTTGTATGGGAAGCTGTTGAAGTGTTCTTTTTACCATACAGAGATTCATTATTTGGGACATATCATATCTGGAGAAGGAATATTTGTGGATCTATAAAAAGTAGAGGCTATTATGGAATGGCCAACACCGACGAACATACAAGAAGTACGTAGCTTTATGGGGTTAGTAATTTATTATCGATGCTTCGTCGAAGGTTTTTCGAAGATAGAAAATCCAATCATGGAATTGCAGAAGAAAAATAAGAAATTTGTATGGTCAGACAAATGTGTGGAAGCATTTCAAAATCTTAAGGAGTTGTTAACAACAACACCAATACTAAAGGTTCCTGACATGGACAAGGAGTACTTGGTATGCATGAACACATCCAAGGAAGGTCTAGGTGGAGTATTGATGCAAGACGGTCGAGTGATCGCTTACATTTCAAGGAAATTAAGAAGGCACGAAGAGAATTACACAATGAATGATTTGGATTTATTAGTGATTGTATATGCCTTACGAGTTTGGAGACATTATCTGATTGGAAAAAATTCGAACTGAAAATTGATGATAGTTGTTTACAACACATTTTTACCCAGAGTGAATTGAATGCATGGAAAATGCGTTGGTTAGAACTACTTAGAGAATACAACTTTGAGATTACCTACATTAAAGGAGCGATGAATAGAGTAGAAGATGCGTTGAGTCGAAGTCCACACATGTTCTCAGTAATGCTGCTTAAGACGAATCTTTGATAAAGTATCCTAACATTGCAGATTGACAACGATTGGTACAAGGAAGTTAAACATAATACCAGACAAGATATCATGATGGTACCGAGGTATGAAGGTTATTCATTTGACAACGATAGATTGTTTAGGTATAAAAATTTTATGTACCGCCTAATGAAGAATTAAGAAGTTTGATTTTAAACGAAGCTCATCGAGCAGTATACATGGCTCATCCTGGAGTCACGAAGATGAAGGAAGACCTTAAGCCTTTATTTTTTTGGAAAGGAATGAAGACTAACATAGTTAATTATGTGGCAAGATGTCTGGAATGTCAGTAAGTGAAGGATGAACATACACATCCAACAAGATTTTTACAGCCACATGTGATTCCTAAATTGAAATTGGAAGTCATTTCGATGCATTTTAATTTTGGATTTCCACTGACAACTAGGAGGAACGATTCTATTTTTGTGGTCGTTGACACTCTAAAGAAGAGTGAAAACTTTGTCCTAGTTGGCAAGACGTATCATGCGTCGAACATAGCTAGAGTTTTTGTTAGCAATATTGTGAGATTACATGGTTTACCAAGAAGTATCATATCCGATCGAGGATCGGTGTTTATGAGACGATTTTGGACTAGTTTCCAAGAGGCCTTGGGAATGCAACTGAATTTTAGCACCACATATCACCCTGAAAAAGATGGACATACTGAAAGAACGAATTAGATTTTAGAGGATAGGCTGCAAATGTATGTAATGGATCAACATAAATGCTGGGAAGAATTATTACCATTGGTATAATTCACGTACAACAACAATTATCAGAGTTTGATTAAGATGGCACCATTTGAGTTTCTTTATGGATGACCGTGTCAGACAACTCTAAGTTGGGATTGATTAGAGGATAGGGTCCTGGTGGGACCGGAAGTGATCCAAGAAATGGAAGAACAAATGTCAACGATAAGACAAAGGATTAAAGAAGCGGAAGATCGACAAAAGAGTTATGTTGATGCACATCACATTGACCACATTTATGAGGTTGGTGATAAAGTTTTCTTGTGGTTGAAACCGCATAAGAGTTCTATCAAGTTTGGAAAGGGTGATAAAATCTCTCCTAGGTTTGTGGGACCTTTCTAAGTTGTGGAAAAGAAAGGACCCGTGGCTTACCGACTAGCCTTGCCTGATTCTTTGAGGCATATGCATGATGTATTTCATGTATCTGTTTTACGAAATTAAATTTTAGATCCATCACATGTCATTGACTTGAGTTATTTGCAAGTGTTGGATGAGGGTGCTCTCATGGTGGAGCCAATATTCATACTAGACCATCTCACTCAACAACTACGACATCGAATAGTCGATCGGGACAAAGTCTAGTGGGACAATTATAGTCCACACTCGACTACATGGGAGTATGCATATGAGATGCATCACCAAATTCCTTATTTGTTTGATAGATTAGATATGCAGATATGTGTTACATACATTTATTACTTTCATTATTAGATGGTACAAACTTCAGGATGAATTTTAAAACAAGAGGGGGTGTATGTAACATCCAGTTCCACTCATCACATTTTACATTGACTTATTCTTTGAGGACACTTGCGAGCAAGTGATCTTGTTATGATACAATGTGATTTTCGCTTGATTATGAGTTATATTATAATTTCATTGTGATTATATGTTAATTTCTAGATGTATATGTATTGACAAGTATTATTGATGAGTTCTCATGAGTGTGCAAGGTATATGATAGGTTGAGGATGCCGATGGCATCAACGAACATCCTTGGACTCTGGATTGAGTCAGGGAGTAGACTTGTATTTTGGTTTGAGTATTTGATTTACATGCATGTGATTTGTATGATGATTAAATATGGATATTATGTATATGGATTATTGACATTTTTCTTGTCAGTGGATTCAGGCATGGTGATGCTTGCTAATCCGACTCACACATGGAGTAAAGGGGTCATACACGAAAACTAGAAAAATGAGAGAGAGGTGTGGCATCGTCCCTGTCACAGCCTACTAGCACTCTCGCCGTGACCTGAACTGTAGGTTAACGATTACCTAGTTTGAGAGGTCCACGACACCGTGAGGGCATACTGAGACAATTTCTCACGAATAATTTTAAGGGGTGCGCAATAAGGCATAATCCTTATTCCTTAGACAACCTGTAGTCTCTCACAAGGTCGTCTGAGTGGAGTTTTGACTCCAAGCATCAGATAAACTTCCAAACTAATCAAAGACGAGTGGCACCCTTTGATCACAAAGGTCCATCTTGAAGGGCATGTCGCGTAAACAAAATGTGAGTCAATAAAAATCTATATGGCCTAGAAAATATAAAAAAAATGTTTAGACATTGTTATAACAAAGTATTTAATTAATTATTAAATTATAACTAATAAATCTAACAAGAGTCTAAGCCTAAGATATTTGACTAAATTAAAACATAAAAAGGGAATGAAGGGAATTAGACTAGCAAATTAAGTGAAAGAATAAATAAGAATAAAGTTGGGTAAATGCACATGTGTGCATTAAAATAATAAAAGGGATTTTAAATAAGAAGAAATTAAAACATGAGAGAATAGGTGGTCCACATAGAGTATCATCTTCAATCAATCAACCACCATTCCTAACTAAATAAGACTCCTAATCCAACTCAAACTAAAATCTAGTTAGGGGACAAAAAAAAATGAAAGATTGGGGAACTAAGGGATAACTAAGAACAAAAATAGGAACAAATTGGGGAATGTGGGGGAAATTGTATAATTTAATAAAATAAAAAGAGAATTTACATGTGCAACTTTGGGAGAGTGTGACAAGTGGTGTGGGTGAATCATCATTAATTAAATTATTAAAAATTGTTTATTGTGCACGAGAGGACATGTGTCTTTGAAACTTTTCTATAAAAGAAATGGAGAGAAAGGGAGATGGGATCTCATTTTTGAAGTACTGTTATGCTTCCAAAACTTTTCTGAACTAGTTACTTGTTGAGAGTTGGGTTTCAAAACTTGTGAAAGAGGTGGAAGCCTCTCATTGCGAGGACAATTTTTGTGCTATCGATTTTTGGTTCTTGTGTGTGGCCCCTTTACGTCTTGGGGGGCTAAGGGGGAAGAAGAGTAACCCTAGCGTTGGTTGAGAGGTACCGGTGAAGTCTTAGTATTGACAAGTGAGACGAAGGAGTTGGACATGCACAATATCCATATTGAAGATCTTCATCAAGCGACCATAACCCTTGGTTACGTTATTTAAATAATTTAGTTATTCTATTGTTGAATTAGAATGATTGAGTACAATTATCAGCTCTAAAATTGTATAGATTATTATTGAATTTCAATTTGTAGAGCTCGACTTATATTCAAAATGTGATTTCCAATTGCATATTACCTCTAATCTACATTACATTACAACTCTCGTTATAATCAGAATGTCTCTTATTTTATGTTGTAATTAGCTTAAGTAAATGAACAAGAGGTTATGTTGTTGCAACATTTTTCTATATCTAAAAGGAAGGGAATTCAAAGTGGTATCTTGATTATATATTAAAACTCATAATCCATGGTTGATGTAGACTCATTCTTAATTTTGAATATAGGATAATTATGTTGAATTAGAATGGAAATATGAGTGTTGGTCGCAAAATTTCCTTGGCATGTATATAACGGTCGAATTAATACTTTTTTTGTAAATTAGGAATGGTTTTAATTATGCATATAGTGGTTCGAAGTATGAACAAAACAAATTAAAAGTTAAATTGTAGCCATGTTGAGACAATTAATCTTAACTCAAGATCAACATGATAACAATATCTTCAGAAGGAATGTATCAATCGACACCTGGGCTCGAAGTTAAATTCTAGTGCACGACTTTACGACGATTACTATTTCACTCTTGAGATTATTTTTTATGAAAAACCTGAGCGAAGGGGTATGACCTTTACAATATTCGTAATAGATCGGTGTTATGGATAGGACAATTACCTTGCCTCTTTTCTCTTCTACGAGACTTGAGTCTTTAGTTTAGGTTGCGTATGGAATGGCGTTACTATGATTATATGTCTTAGGTGTAAATAATTAATGTATTAAATTATTATCGAGTGTTTCAATAATCTAGATGTTTATCTATTAAATTAGTATTGTTGGGTGTATTTAAATTATAAAAATTCACATGATGCATGGAGTTAAATTCCATATGTCAAAAAAAAAATATGTTATACTATAGCATGTTATATTAAATCTATTCTTTTGTCATGGTCTCCTTTTAGGGAATCTATAAGGAATTATAAGAAAAATGACTATTAGATTTAGATGCATTCAACCTGATTTCCTTATTCACATATTCACATGTAATGTTAACGCAATTGATTGCGTATATTGTTATTGGGAAAAGAACACAAAATATAACTTAATTTGTGTTACAATAATTATTCAATGTGGAACAAGAATACGTGTTAAATTTCGTTATTTTTTGTATGATCTGATGTTAATGATTCTTCATGTGTTAGGTCTTTTGAAATGCTATATGTTGTTTGTATCCTTGACTCTTGCGATAACGATGCATAAGTGGTATATTATGGTTCATTGGAATTTATAGTGATGTTGAATATAATTAGATCAGATACCTTTAACTATTGTCATTGAAAAATGATTGTCTTGATAATTGTAGTAATGGATAGCTCGTAATTTTGTTTATCTAAAAAAAAAATATATGCTACTTCGTTGTATTCACTTACCTTTGTGTTGTGTACGGAGGGTTGTTATAGATCGAATGAAATGGAATGAGACGGCATGAGTGGGGAGGCATTTGAGGGGTTGTTGTCTATGGGGAATGATGATGATTATCTCTAAGATCATTTTCTTCATTGTGGATCGTGAGACATGATCTCCTCTAGTTACCCTTAGGTTTTTGAAAGAATTTGAGAAGCTTTCACCTGCGATTTGGAAAAGTTGGTAGAATTTGGGCTTTGAAATTTAGAAATACATAGTAAATTGTTAGTTTTTAACCTTGGTTTTGTGAAACTGTGTGGAGATTTTGTTTTCAAGGCATTGATGTACTTTTATCTTGGGAATCATTTGATTATAAAATGCGAAATTTGCTAAAACTAATTCAGGAATTAACTAATGTTATTTTTTACTTGGTTGGGAGATAGTGGCTAGTATCATTGAGTTAACATCAAGTGGTGGGAGTAGGCACTAAGGGGTTTCATTTTCTTTTATAAAACCAAGACATCGGTCGGTCTATGCCACAACCCTACATTCGAGCATGGTCATAATGTTCAGGGTATTTTCTATGGGAAATTGAACGAGACTTGGAGGTCGAGGTAAAATTTGTTGGTTTCCTTAAGAAATTTGAGATTATATTCGTTTTTGAGGTTTTTTACGGATTTCCTAGGAGTTTTTCATTAAGTTCAGTGTTGAGTTTTAATGTTCAGTGTGGAATAGTCCAAGAGAATATATTAGGGATTTTTTGTTAGTATTTGTAGGTTAAGAAAAAAAGGAGTTGCAAAATTCAGGATGATTGTGACATTCGATTGTGAAACACTACATTTGAAAGAAATTTGGCTCATGTGTTACTTTTGCGTGCTTTATAAATCTCATTTACAAAATGATTACAATATTTAAAGTAATACAAATAGATGGAGAAATTATGAAAACTGTGAGCCAAGAGACGTCAAGATAGGGTTATTTATGAAATTACCGATCTTTCCAATTTAATAGTAATGTAATAATTCATAATGTAGTTTCTTTGTTTGTTTCAAGTATTTCAAATGTAATAAGGTGGGTAATACCATGTGCCGATGATTATTATTGTCACATCGTAGGTATATAGAAATTGACTGTATCATGAGAAATGTTAAGATATTTGAGAATGCATTGACTGTGATTTTTTAGAAAGATGAATAAGATTTGTGTATTGTGAGGTATCTTCTATGCTTATCCTTTCATTGGAGTATGTGAGATGTATACTGTGATGTTGCAAAACTACCATAGGTTTGTGTGTCTTCACTGTACTTATATATGTTGTCTTCATAGTTTGTTTAGTTGCATTTGACTATATGATGTAAAACTTGTGAAAAATTGAGAGTGTACTATTTGTAGTCTTTGAGAAAGTTGAATGAAATTTGTGTATGCGAGGTGTCTTCAGTGATTATCTTATCATTGGAGTGTTTGTGGTATATATTATGATCTTGTAGATCTTGCATGAATTTGTATGTATTTACTTCAATTATATGTGTTTTTTCATAGTTTTTTAGTAGCATTTGACTATATTATGCAAACCTTGCTAAAATTTAAGAATGCATTGTTTGTTGTTTTTTGAGAAAGCTCAGAGAAATTGTGAATTGTGATGTATCTTCTATTATTTTCCTTTCATTGTAGAGTATCAGGTGTATCCTATGCTTTTTTGGAGCTACCGGGAGCGCGCGCGTGTGTGTATATATATATATATGCAAGAATTGGGGAATAAGATATAACAAACAAGATAAATCTAAGCTAGATGAAACAAAAATAGGGTGAGCGCTTTTGAAACCTTATTGTTATTTTTTGTAATTTCCTATTGTCATAGGCATAGCTTGGGAATTATTTGAGGAACGTTGATTAGAAAAAGGAAGAAATAATAGTTGTTGAAAGATATCAAATGAAGGAGAAATGTATTGTACATAGTAGCATTAACCAAGTACTAAATAACAATGGTATTTTTAGATTACATGCATTTTCATATATGCTATGGAATTGCTTATTTGATGCATTTCAATTCCTGTTTCATTTTCAATATTTCTCTAGTGAACTGCGAAATGGATTAATAGACCATTTCTTAGTTTGTTTAAACAATGGAAATGAAGAGGCATTGGATTCATATCAATACAAACTAGGATCTAAATTTTTGTATCAATTACATGGGATCTACTACGTTGGCACGTATATTTGCAAGATGCATTTGTCTACATCTATGAAGCTAGATGAGCCAGCTAGAGGACTATGGGGAGATACATGTTGCATACGATGGCTGGCCAAGTGGCTAAATATACCAATTGGATTTTGGTCACTAACAAGGAAAACAAAATATTTGTTGTTCAATGCAAATGCAAATACACACACATATTACATCTTGTTTCATGATGGAAATCATGTCGGTGGGCACTATGAACCATTACTTTATGAGAAGTTTCTTAGATGCTATTTCGGATCATATAATGTTTACTTGTCACTAATGTGCAAAATATCTTGAATACAATTGGAATTGTATCATGCATGATATGCATTCTCAAGGATTAAATACAGAAACAATGAGTACATCTAATTGTGGGGATCATCTTTTTGTGATATTTTTTGTTTGATAGATTCAAAGTTCGAGGTGCAGTCTTTGAGGCTTTATACAATTCAATATTTTTGCAATAAAGTTATGGCAATGATCAAACTACATTACATTGCTTGGAACAACACTTGATGACTGATGTCATACATAATACGACAATGATTGTGAATTGGAAAGGGTACCTCATGAATATGGAATTTCCTTTTGAAAAAGGGAAGATAGAGGGAGGGCCATTTTGTTTTCAATGGATATCAATCATGTCCAAAGAAAATATTCAAGTATAGTCCTTCATTAATAATATCATTGTGGACTTCTACTCTACTGACTCGAATTGTAATAAAATATTTGATATGATATCATTTAAAACAGATAAATTTCACATCCACTATGAGCTATTACTGAGAGAAACATGTTGCAATAGATGCATTAGGCGCTACAATCAATCACCAATTAGACCAAATAAAAAACATGGGATTGATTACCATATAGTTAAGGAAGTGCCATGTGCAAAAAGTAAGATCAATGACATATTTCCTATTGAACATGCACTAGAAATATATCGAGATGTCCATCGTGTACATTGTCAACATACAATGTTGTTGGAAAATGGTGATGAAAAAATTTAGTGGCATTGCCATGAAGTAAAAAAAATCCCACCTGAAAAGCAAAAGCTATCTTATCACATATTGAAAAAACTACTACGTGAAGATAGCAATTGCAATGCCATATTGCCTAGTTGACATGAAACAAAGAAGCATGAACATGTAGATCATGCATATTCCATTTATGTAACAACATTACCTAAAAATAGACGAAAATTGCCATATCATAGACTTAAAAATCCACTACACTGTAACAAGAATGCCAAAAAGAGGTTAGAAAGTAAATGTGTGTATTTTAAAAAAAGGATGCAAGGCAAGTTTATATGAAACAAATTCAAGACACACCTAGAAACAAATGTGCAATTTGTGAATAATTGCATTATGCTAAGACCATTACTTGTCTCACCAAAGACTTGGAAAAATAAAATCTTGCATTGACAAGAAATGACAAAACATTTTCTAACAAAAAAAAGTGATGCTTGCAAAAGAGCACTTCAGAATGGAAAATTTGTGGAGTTTGCAACACTTGACCAAATAAGACGCAACTCGCCATTTCCAATTGCAAAAACACTTTTAGAACTTGAAGAAATACTTGTATCATTTAGAATTTCATTTGCACAAATTAGACAATGGGGTTATAAACGATCTTATATGGTTTTGATAGAATTGATCATTAATGTGTTTGTCCATATGGACATTGTGCAAAGTTAATTTCCCTAGAGCATGGATGAAACAATAAAAATCATAGTTTCATTAAAAATACGTTTGCAATACAAAAATGCATATCACACATGAAAAGTACATATAAACATTGTCATGAGAGAATTTAAAGTATCATGTTCCATTTTATGTAAAGTTGAAAACATTTATATAAATGAGAATTGGAATCATGCTCTCGAAAAATACAATGATAGATCCATGCAAAATGGACATACTTATTCTAAAAGTGATACGGGCAATGAATAAGAGAGTGAAATACCTACTAAGACATTAATACACATATTCACAGATTCAGATCACATTTATGATTTGAAGGACAATATCATTGAGCTTGCACTAGTTAAAGATAAGCATCCACTTAGAATTTTCGAGGACAAATATGCAGAGGAAACGAATTTCCCAACTCTATTCTATGGAGATCCACATGATGATGACATTACAAAAATTTTTAACTACCAAAAAATAGTGCAATGGGAATTTCTACATGCAAGTTGTGATTTCTCATGTCACACGACAAATTTGTTTTTTAAAACAACGTGGATAATTATTGACAAAGTGATTTCTTGCATATGTGTACGAATAAGAAAAGGACAACTAAGAGGAATAAATATATTAGCAAGAGATGTTAATTGCAAATTGAACTTAGAAAAAACATTGAAATCTGATATTGGCTACATATATTTCAAGAACATACATATTTCCCTTGATTACCTGCAACAAATCAAGAAAAATCAATTTGAAATGATATGACATCTAGGCCCTCCAACATTTTTTGTCACATGCACAAGTTCAAAGCACCGATGTAATGCATCAGTAACTACATTGACTGAGTTGTATAACACCAGAGAAAAATTAAAGCATATTGAAACATTAGAAGACAATGACATTGATTACCTTGTAAGAAAATATCCAGTGACATGTAGTCATTATTATGGACATAGGATCAATGATCTAAATCAATTGATATTTAATGATGAAACATTCTTTGGGAAAGTAATATACTATTACTTTGTGATGCAGGAGCATCGCTCCACCTCAGAAATGCATCAACAGACAGCGCATCCGCGCACTTGGAGGAACTGGTTCCAAGGGAAGAGAGGTTCCAACCCTCTCATTTTGAACCTAAATTTATAATTTTATTGTAATTAAATGTGAGTTAATGTTTGGAGGCTCAA
>SNQJ01S0085556.1:5725-34345 GCA_010110895.2 Picea sitchensis | reverse complement strand
CCAACTGCAGCTTTGCAATCTCTTTGAAGTTGTTCATGTGCATTCTCGTTTACCATGTAATGATATTGAATCTTTTTTCTATTTGTAATTTCATTTTTTAGTGATCTATAGGTGGCTATAGACTGCATGTAGTACATATGAGAGATTTGAACCTTGTATATAGAACAATTTTAAACGTTGCATATGATAGAAACTCAAAGTAGTAGTAGAAAAAACAATGCATTTATCAATTCACCTTTTAAGTGTACCAAAATTTAGTTTCTTCTTAAATTTAAACATTGTATACAATAATTTTAATCGACTAATATTAAATTTAGTATTCCTTGTTCCAATATAATATTCTCTGTTTCTTCTTTCCAATTGTTTTTGAATCAGCTCAATCAGACATCCCAATGAAAAGTAATGATAGTTTTAAGTAAACATACCTTTGAAACTCTGATTTGGTGTCTGTCCTTCTGGCCAACCTTCCTTATGATGTATTTATGAAATTTCAACTTGCAATACTCTAAAATGTCTTCTTTGAAATTCCATAGGTCTGACCAGAATTGGATGTGCCAAGTGAAATTTAGGGTAACTTTCCCAAACCTTTCTGATTTTTGGCATTTCTAAGAGAGCTAACTTGCACAAAATGCCACACATCCAATATTTGACATCAAATTATGAAATTCACATCCAAAATACAACATCCTGTCCTCTTTCCAATTCCATTGGTCTCACATAACTTGGATCCGCTATGAAAAAGATATGACTTTTTTACCCAGAACACATGTTTGAGGCTAGTTATAGGACTAGCCATAAACCCTATGTTCCATAGGGCGTACCTTCTAAAGTACAATGACCTAGAAGATGAAATTCATACTAGAGGTACCCTGATATGTCTTATAAACAATCTCCAAGTTTCACTTTTTGAGGTGGCCTCGAAAAAAATTTATAGTGAAAATTCCAAGATGACTTGCTTGAGGCAACAAAACCCTAAGATCAATGCTCTGATACCAAATGTAATGATCCAAATGCTTAAATTATCAGAATAGAATAGAATTACACACCATGTATAGCAATGTGAACATGGAGAAAAACTTCAATATAGATAAGTTACACAATAACTCCTTAAAGAATAGGAGAACCTCCTCCACATAACCAAATACCTTTATACATCACAATTCACATGTCCACAATAATAAATACATGATCTCTATATATACCTATTCACACCTACACATGAGGCCCCTTTACTATTAGGCCGACCTTGTTACATATATATTTACACATTACATGTACATTTAGCCCCATATATTCCCCGCCCTTGGGGTCATATTATACACATTTAACCCCATATATGCCCCCATTGGGTCATAACAAAAAAGGTATAATATTTTCTATTTTGCACAGTTAAAAAAATACAAGCATATCACTGTGGGGGGATGCCATGTAGGAAACCAGACCCCTCATCCAATATTTAGATTATCAGTTGCTACCATTGACATAACTACTATTACAATACTTAGTCTGAGAGTGTCTGGGATTTCTTCTAACATAGACATATAATAATTCAAACTAGAGATATAGCTAAATAGTTCCAACATGACTGTAAAGTTATCAAAGTCAAAGAAAAACATGACTCATGCCTTAATCCCGTAAACCAACTACATGATTGAGAGGCTCCTTTTCCTTAGCATCCTTCTAGTCAGACCTTGGAGCCGACTAATCTTCATCCACTATGATTGACTTCTCCTTGGTCCCCACAGAGCGAGAGGTTCCTTTGGTCGGTTTTCTAACACTCCTGAGTCCCCCTCAAGATGAACTTTGAAACTGACCTTGAATTTCACTTTGCACAGGAGCTCGAACTTCCCCTCACAAATGCTAATGGCATGCATGGTGGCCATGTTCTCCTCTTGTTGCTTCTCTAATGCCTATCCCACCATAGCTTTCACCATCTAGTATGTTTCAACTAGGTTGAAATATTTAGTATCCCGAGTGTGAGAGTGGACCGGATCAGGAAACCAATCCTACACCTCTTCTATAATTTTAGGAGTCGAGATTGCTCTTTGCTTCTTTCACACAACCTCTTTCACTTTGGTAGCTTGCTGCTTCTCAGAATCTGTGCAGAGGTTGTGAAAATGGGTCCCCACCTCCCATGTTGCTTGTACTGCTATGGTTTGAGCCGCTAGACCAGACAATGAGGGTGACCCAACCACCCCACGCACCCTCTTATTTTTCCCTCGATTGCCCTTTGTGTAATGCTTGGTCATCGTACTTATGATCCAGAAAATAGTCGCCTCATGTTGCATAGAACCGAGATTATCCTCAAACCCCAACAATCACCAATATCGTCTACTAGTGCTAGTGCTTGATATGAATCCCGCTTGGCCCCTTGCCAACTTTTTCTGTGAATTGCAATTGCAACTAGGGATGCTGGAGAAACCCGAGGTGACAGATCCCCTCTGAGTCCGTCCCTTCCTATCATCGCTCGACTACCACTACCCAAAGTTTTCCCAAAATTTCTATGCATGGAGATGCATCCCATACACCAAGTCCTACATGTCTTTCATATTTAAATCCACCATTCTAATTTGAGGCTTCGTTGTCACCCCCAAAGCATCACCCCTCCACCTCTTTCTGCCATGAATAACAAGCCTTTTCCTTCGTCCTCATGCAGTTACGTCCCCGCTACTCCTAATCAAAATCTCTATACTTTCCTGGTATTCGACGATATCATAGTTCCTACCTTCCTCATGTTTCTATCCTCGCACAGGTTGACCCGTATCTCCTATGACCCGAGTTTACATCATCTCCCACTAACTAGTATGCTTCACCCTGCTCCAAAATTGACGACGGTCTAAAAGTTGACGCGTTGGCAGCTTGAGGCTCCACATGGGTGTGTCTTGCCCTAATGGTTGACATCCCATCCAAGTGTAAAAAAAAAAGTATGTTAATAAATGGATCAATATTTTTTGTTTTCAAAAATTTTATCAAAAAAATTAATTTTTTTTAATAATTTATAGATGTATGTGATTATAGATTTTTTTTATNGTCTATATTGACCAACTTGCTTGTGTGTCACATCACTGTTATCAGATCATTTGCCACAACATTAATGAAATTTACCTTTGAATAACAATCAACAAACACAATATTACTCTAGTTAATGAACTCACTTTGCTTGGTTGTTGTTGAAGTCAATGTGATGATATTTCAAATAAGAAAAGTAGGAAACCCCTAAAAATAATAGACTGTAAATGTATTAGCTTGATATGGTAGCACTAACACCATTGGAGAAGTATTAGATAAGGTGGACATGATACTTGAATACACCAAAAATATTTCATAGGTACTGGGTGAAAAGAGCATTATCATGGATACAATGAATAAAACCTAGGCTGTCAATGAAGTGATAACTACAATTGTTGGTTGGTCATATCCAACTGCAGCTTTGCAATCTCTTTGAAGTTGTTCATGTGCATTCTCGTTTACCATGTAATGATATTGAATCTTTTTTCTATTTGTAATTTCATTTTTTAGTGATCTATAGGTGGCTATAGACTGCATGTAGTACATATGAGANCCAACTGCAGCTTTGCAATCTCTTTGAAGTTGTTCATGTGCATTCTCGTTTACCATGTAATGATATTGAATCTTTTTTCTATTTGTAATTTCATTTTTTAGTGATCTATAGGTGGCTATAGACTGCATGTAGTACATATGAGAGATTTGAACCTTGTATATAGAACAATTTTAAACGTTGCATATGATAGAAACTCAAAGTAGTAGTAGAAAAAACAATGCATTTATCAATTCACCTTTTAAGTGTACCAAAATTTAGTTTCTTCTTAAATTTAAACATTGTATACAATAATTTTAATCGACTAATATTAAATTTAGTATTCCTTGTTCCAATATAATATTCTCTGTTTCTTCTTTCCAATTGTTTTTGAATCAGCTCAATCAGACATCCCAATGAAAAGTAATGATAGTTTTAAGTAAACATACCTTTGAAACTCTGATTTGGTGTCTGTCCTTCTGGCCAACCTTCCTTATGATGTATTTATGAAATTTCAACTTGCAATACTCTAAAATGTCTTCTTTGAAATTCCATAGGTCTGACCAGAATTGGATGTGCCAAGTGAAATTTAGGGTAACTTTCCCAAACCTTTCTGATTTTTGGCATTTCTAAGAGAGCTAACTTGCACAAAATGCCACACATCCAATATTTGACATCAAATTATGAAATTCACATCCAAAATACAACATCCTGTCCTCTTTCCAATTCCATTGGTCTCACATAACTTGGATCCGCTATGAAAAAGATATGACTTTTTTACCCAGAACACATGTTTGAGGCTAGTTATAGGACTAGCCATAAACCCTATGTTCCATAGGGCATACCTTCGAAAGTACAATGACCCAAAAGATGAAATTCATACTAGAGGTACCCTGATATGTCTTATAAACAATCTCCAAGTTTCACTTTTTGAGGTGGCCTCGAAAAAAATTTATAGCGAAAATTCCAAGATGACTTGCTTGAGGCAACAAAACCCTAAGATCGATGCTCTGATACCAAATGTAATGATCCAAATGATTAAATTATCAGAATAGAATAGAATTACACACCATGTATAGCAATGTGAGCATGGAGAAAAACTTCAATATAGATAAGTTACACAATAACTCCTTAAAGAATAGGAGAACCTCCTCCACATAACCAAATACCTTTATACATCACAATTCACATGTCCACAATAATGAATACATGATCTCTATATATACCTATTCACACCTACACATGAGGCCCCTTTACTATTAGGCCGACCTTGTTACATATATATTTACACATTACGTGTACATTTAGCCCCATATATTCCCCGCCCTTGGGGTCATATTATACACATTTAACCCCATATATGCCCCCATTGGGTCATAACAAAAAAGGTATAATATTTTCTATTTTGCACAGTAAAAAAAATACAAGCATATCACTGGGGGGGGATGCCATGTAGGAAACCAAACCCCTCATCCAATATTTAGATTATCAGTTGCTACCATTGACATAACTACTATTACACTACTTAGTCTGAGAGTGTCTGAGATTTCTTCTAACATAGACATATAATAATTCAAACTAGAGATATAGATAAATAGTTCCAACATGACTGTAAAGTTATCAAAATCAAAGAAAAACATGACTCATGCCTCAATCCCGTAAACCAACTACATGACTGAGAGGCTCCTTTTCCTTAGCATCCTTCTAGTTAGACCTTGGAGCCGACTAATCTTCATCCACTATGATTGACTTCTCCTTGGTCCCCACAGAGCGAGAGGTTCCCTCTGGTCGGTTTTCCGACACTCCTAAGTCCCCCTCAAGATGAACTTTGAAACTGACCTTGAATTTCACTTTGCACAGGAGCTCGAACTTCCCCTCACAAATGCTAATGGCATGCAGGGTGGCCATGTTCTCCTCTTGTTGCTTCTCTAATGCCTATCCTACCATAGCTTTCACCATCTAGTATGTTTCAACTAGCTTGAAATATTTAGTATCCCGAGTGTGAGAGTGGACCGGATCAGGAAACCAATCCTTCACCTCTTCTATAATTTTAGGAGTCGAGATTTCTCTTTGCTTCTTTCACACAACCTCTTTCACTTTGGTAGCTTGCTGCTTCTCAGAATCTGTGCAGAGGTTGTGAAAATGGGTCCCCACCTCCCATGTTGCTTGTACTGCTCTGGTTTGAGCCACTAGACCAGACAATGAGGGTGACCCAACCACCCCACACACCCTCTTATTTTTCCCTCGATCGCCCTTTGTGTAATGCTTGGTCATCGTACTTATGATCCAGAAAATAGTCGCCTCACGTTGCATAGAACCGAGATTATCCTCAAACCCCAACAATCACCAATATCGTCTACTAGTGCTAGTGCTTGATATGAATATCGCTTGGCCCCTTGCCAACTTTTTCTGTGAATTGCAATTGCAACTGGGGATGCTGGAGAAACCCGAGGTGGCAGATCCCCTCTGAGTCCGTCCCTTCCTATCATCGCTCGACTACCACTACCCAAAGTTTTCCCAAAATTTCTATGCATGGAGATGCATCCCATACGCCAAGTCCTACATGTCTTTCATATTTAAATCCACCATTCTAATTTGAGGCTTCGTTGTCACCCCCAAAGCATCACCCCTCCACCTCTTTCTGCCATGAATAACAAGCCTTTTCCTTCATCCTCATGTAATTACGTCCCCGCTACTCCTAATCAGAATCTCTATACTTTCCTGGTATTCGACCGGTATCATAGTTCCTACCTTCCTCATGTTTCTATCCTCGCACAGGTTGACCCGTATCTCCTATGACCCGAGTTTACATCATCTCCCACTAACTAGTATGCTTCACCCTGCTCCAAAATTGACGACGATCTAAAAGTTGACGCGTTGGCAGCTTGAGGCTCCACGTGGGTGTGTCTTGCCCTAACGGTTGGCATCCCATCCAAGTGTAAAAAAAAATGTATGTTAATAAATGGATCAATATTTTTTGTTTTCAAAAATTTTATCAAAAAAATTAATTTTTTTTAATAATTTATAGATGTATGTGATTATAGATTTTTTTTATTATAAAATTTTATTTTTATAAAATTGAAATTAAAAAAAAAATTAAAATTAAAATTTTTAATTAAATTTTTTTCCATATTAACTAACTCTATTAAAAATCCATTTTTTTAATATATTATTATACTTATATTATTCTATTAATAATAATTATATAAAAAATAAAACAACATTTCACATACTTTTTCAATCACAAATATGAAATGTTTTTATTCAATATAGAAAAAACTCACATGAAAATTCTCCGGAAAATCTTTAGTATTCATGTGCACACGCACTTCCAAAAAAATGATATAAAAATTAAAGCCAACTATCTTTGAAAAAATTATAACATTTAAAATCTAGCTCTATTATATCCCTTATATTATAACATTTTGAACCTAGCTCTATTACACCCCTTATATATGGTTTGCTCATTCCAAACAAACAACATGATTGTAATATACACTAATGTAGAGATTTCAATATCTCATTTTAATAAAAGTATACATTAATGTAGAGATTTCAATATCTCATTTTAATAAAAGTTTCAAATACTGTATTAAAATTTACTTAATGATTATTTAACAATTAATTAGAAACTTGTAAAAGAAAAATGAAAGAATCTTAACAATAAAACAATTAGGATATGAATTTGTCATTTTATTTTCAAATTTATCCATTAATAATTATATAAATTTGGTCAACAATTATAAGAAAATTTATCATTTCATTTTCGAATTTATTATTGATCTGTTGAAATTTGATCGTCAAAATTTGATTAGACACGAGGTTAAAGTTATTTTCTATGTTGAATTTTAATTGAAATTATAATAAATTAAATTAATTTAAAATTTCTCAAAAATATGCTTCCACTATATATCAAATTTCATATCTGAAATGCATATAACCAAAATTTTTGTCTTTACCAAATGATTAGCTTATTTCAATAACGTACATTGTAGAACACTTGGATTTTGTGGACACAAATATGTTGTATAATTGACATAATAGTATTGCACACGTATCAAGAAATGGGGCAATATAGAAATGGGAAATGAGAAATGGAGCCCTCTTGATACCTTTTACCTTCTTCTACCTATGTATGTTTTCCTTTGCGGGTCCCCTTTTCCTAACCTTTTATTAGTGAAGATGTGGGGTGGTAATACCTTTGTCAAAATCCCCACATCCTGCATGCCGCATCACACGTAAATCTATTATGTAGATGTAGGGAGTGGAATCCTCATAAATCTTGCAACCTGCATCCCCACAACCCACATTCCCTCAACCCACATTCTCACAAACCCACAATCTCGCATTCCCGCACCCTGCAACTCACATTCTCGCATTCTATACTTAAATTTTTCTTTAAGTCCCTCAGTAGCTCATGTGGAAGCATGACCTCGATGCACCTGCCTCCCTGCATCATCCTTCTTCCTGCAACTCACATTCCACGTCATACTCTTGATCCATGCCACGTAATCCACTTTCCATGTATGGTACGATTGGTTTTCCCGAGGTAGTCTCGACATATCCATCGCACAACACCCATATGATGAGAATGACTGTAGTTAATAACGAAGATTAATTCTCACACATTTCCCCCGATCCTCATGTACGCAAATGACAGTTGCCAATTAATGAGCGACATGCACCAAACATATGAAGGGGAAAATTTGAACAATGAATTGGCCCCTCATTTGTGATTAAAGGGTACCTATCAAACACGAAATCAAAGTTATACACGTAATTCTCACACCCACCCAAGTGCATTGAAAGTGGAAAAAGATGGTGAACAAGAAGAAGAGAAAACCATTTTGTGGAGACATAGTGAATTCATTGGCTCGTGAAAGTAGGGATTTTCAATGGTGTATAAAATATAAGTGGTATTTTGATTTTTTCCAGGAGGACAAGCTCAAAAACAAACTCTGTGTGTCAAGGATAGTGAAATCCAGATGTGTGTATGAGGCATTTGATTTCAAAGAATTGGTCACTTGGTGTGCTAAGATATTTGATTCAAAACATCAAATCAACTCATTGATGTTAAGGAAAGTGGAAGAACACATGTCCCTTTAACACCAAATACTTTAAAAAGGATGTTATGCCTCTTGACACCAGATAGAGTCCCAAAGCTTCCTGAAGCAGATTCCTTTTTGGATGTTCAAGGTGGTGGCATGAGTTTTCTCAAGGAATTTTTGGTTCAACCTCTGGTGGGATCCTCAAACATTAGTGAAATCAACACATCCATGTTGGCTCAGCCGTTTAAAGAATTTGACTAGATTTTCGCATGACAGGTGGGTCAAGACTCAACATCATATGTTCCTAGGTATGTTCTATATGTACTCCTTCACTTAGTAAATGCAGGCATCATCCTCGATTGGGCCCAAGTTATCTCAAACGAGATTTCACACCAACTGTCTAGTTTCATTTAGACTAAGAGGCTCTACATGACATCTTACTTGGTTCTTTCTCTTGCTTACTGTAATACATTCGAGGGCATGCCCCCAAGGGGAAATGCCAATTTTGAGGAAGATCCAACTGAATTTTGGTATCCCACACTATGGAAGCACAAGGCCCCATTTTATTTTTACCAAATCCAAGATTCCTTTGTTAAGAAGTGAAAAAGCATGCTTGATGATTGACCAAATCTAGGTGTCACGAAGATCAAATTCGAAATAGGTTCGATCCTTGGACTTGTGGGTTATTTGGCCGACATGTGGACTAAACATTCATTCATGCAGCAATATCACTCAACAATCCTCTTATGGCACACCACTTAATGAAATCAAGTGCTGCAAGATTTTCTCCCTCCTGTACCCTGGATCACATCTTGGAGTCTTCAACTCAACATCATCTTATGAAGTTCATAGGAACTTCGTCTTATTTTTTCACCATAAGAACAAGTGCTAGGAATTAACAACCAAATGCTAACATATAAACTCTTAATTCTCCACAGGACCATGGGCTAGGACCAAGCGCTAGGGCATCAGACTACTTCTGGTCATCGAAATTTTCTTTATCCCCATAGTCCATCAGACTCTCTCATCAGACTTCTCCTCTATCAGAGTATCATTGTTGGAATTCAATGAAATGTGACCACTTCGATGGTTTATCCCATGCCGCTTTGATGGTTGGACTCCATGCCACTCCGATGTGCTGGGACCGCTCTGACTGATAAGTTTCGATAAGCACTAATCACTCTGCTGAGCACCATATCCACACTCCTGCTCTTCACTCATGCACATTCAACTCGTGGATTTAACAAGGTTTAAGAACACACATTAACACATACAATCTCAAATATGCACATAAGTACATTAGAATTATATTAAGATTGAGCTTGATTACACACACACAGACTCTCTGGACCTGACCGCCCTCTCGGCTCGATTTATGTTGTGTCAGGCCTCTCCTAACTCTTTCCTACATGATACATTTATAATAGTGAATAAAAAAAGGATAAGATTATTCCAGATCTGATCTATCCTCACAATATCGCTAAGATTGCTCAAGATCATAACAAACAATTAACAAAACCCTATTGTTTGCACATATATTGAGGAAATCTTGTCCTCTTGGCCATGTCACGCCCACGTTCGTCTTCTGGAAGGTTCACGGTTCCAATTTGATTTGGGGGGAGGTCTATGCATCTGGATCAATGCTCACATGGATTAAGCCGACCAAGGTGACATAAGTGGACATATATTTTCTTAGGGGGGGGACGAGTGTGTGTATTTTAAGAGCATCTCACATAAATAAGACTCATTGGCTTCAAAGATAAACCCCTGCTTCTTCCTCAATTTGTGTGTGATATATTTTTGGTGTATTAGTTGTGTAGACAATACAAGACATTGTCCTTGTTCTTTGATAAGAAGAGAAAGTGGCAATTTATTCCCATGCCATTCAAAATTGTTAGTATTACAGTAAAAAAATCATCTAGTTTGACTGAGATGGAAGGATTCTTCGAATCCTTTAATATGAAAGAAGTAGAATGCCCCAATGTATTTGATCTAGAAGGTATTTTCATGGCTCATATGGTATCAATCGGTTACTCCTCAGTTTTTGACATGGTGCAAGAAATTTTAGAAGGAGGCAATGAGAATGAAGACTTGCATGTCGAGGCCAAGGTGATAACTACCCTAAGAAAAATTACTCCCAAAAAGAAGAAACACGCTACCCATGAAGGTGCACATACTAGGGAAAGTTCAAATGTTGGTCCAATAGAGATCTCTCCCCTGGAAGGAAACAAGCAACCACAACATAGACAAAGGGGAAAATCCACAACCAGTGCCAAGGGTGGCATAGTGCATCACCCACATAAGATCCCCTCTTCATGCCACAAGAGTCATAATATTAATGTTGGCAGAAAACATAGTAATGAGGGATGTGCGGGTGATGGAGATGGTGGGGAACCCCCTCGATACCAATTGGAGGCAACACATACGGTTAATCCTGTTTCCAAAATAAAAAGGAACCTAAATGGAGGTGTTTCTCTAGACCCCAACGATTTAGAATTGAACATGAATGATATGGAAGTTGATGAAATCAATAACATGCCCGCATGGGTTGCAATGCAAATAATAGATAGTAAGTTGATAGTAGAGGAGTTGGTTCATGGGGGGCCAACTGTTTTTGAGGAAGAGTATCTGACTCTTCATCATGCCAAATACGACAAACAATCTAAGAAGCTCCATATTGAAAGAGTTAATATGAATGATAAAATAATGATGAAAAAATGGAGCTATGAAATTGAAGTCAAAGGCTTGAATCCTTCAGGGATTCTCAAGTTTCATTAGGCTATGGGTGAGGCTTTAGGTCACTAGATAACAGAGCAGGAGATAGAGAATGAGATATTGAAAAAGAGGGTAAGGGAACTCAAAGCTCCCTTACCCCAAAGCCATTATTTGTAGAGCCCTTATCTATGATAGTTCCCTAAGAAGTCCCTGAAGAAATGGATGGATCAAACTCCAAATTCACCAAAGATGCACAATTTCTCATGGGAATTAGGAGATATGTGGCTGAAAACATTGATAAAAGACTTGACATTATGTGGGAAGCTTGAGATATCATTGTCGAAGCCAGTGTCATAGCCATAAGGATTCACGCTCTTAAGGAATATCTACAAGAGTATCCGTGGAACGATGAGTATTTCTATAATAATGCAGTAAGCACATTCATGGTGAGAATATCCAACATGGYTGATCTTATAAGGAAAAATCCTGACCTTCCTTCTAAAATTAGTTTAAAGCAAATGCATGCTAGTTGGCTTGGGAGAATAGATACTCTTTGACAATTGAGTGCCACTTGTGATTCTCTAATGGAAAGAAAGAGTGCATTTTTTTTTAAAAACTCTTGATATTATTAAGGACCTAGAAGGTCCCCTCTTGATAAGGGACCCAACGTTGTTAAATAAGGATCAACTGGAAGCTGAACTGAGTGTACTGAGGGTCGCATGGGGAAAAAAATTTGATGACCTCACAAACTTTCCAGAGGAATAACTCCAATGATGGTTGGTTAGTTTTGTGAACGAGAATGGAGATCAATCATCCATAACACAACAACATCAGGATATGTTGAAGAACATTGAGGATGAGTTGTTCATAATGAGGGTGAAACAAGACATATTCGTAACACTGTTACATGAATACATTCAAGATTGGTTGAATGGTACATTCAAGGAAATTACTAATCCACTGTAATCTTGAAGAGAAAATAAACTGTTATAACAATACAGGTTGACATTCTCCCTCTTATTTAAAGAATTAGAAAGAAGAAAAAAAGGCACCATTCCTTGCTTTCATTTTTGTGAGTACAAGCATTGTCTGAAGCATTTCCCTCACCCAATCTTGTCATTCAAATATTTTTGTTTACAAGATCGATTTCAGACTGCTTCTTTTTTGTCTTCTATGTTTCCTTTACTTGAATATGGTCCATGGAAGCCCCATCCCATCCCACTAGGGTGAACACATTTCCTATTTTTTGTTAAATGTCACAAATATTATGTAGTGTTGATTTGTTGCACACTTTTTTTTTGATATTGAACACTCAATTTATACTTATTTTTTGAAATCCCATAGAGAGCTATCTTTGGGCTCTTAAATTTTGTGGTTTCAAACTTCTATTTAAGCATGAAATCTCGAGAATGAGTTTTCTTTACATCCCTATGATATGAATGTTGTTAAGTCATTTAAAGTTATCTAAAAAGGACCATGTTTGTACTCTTTGTTTTGTTTGTTTTGCTTCAGATATATCGTCGTGTCTTGCCATGATATGAAAATGGATATGGTATACGAGTATAAACTATTGTTCTTTCTTTGTCTATTTCACTATCATGCATTAGCTGTGTGAATGATAAATCCATTTATCCATAAGTTTTGACATAACTATTATATAAGTGAGAAATAGAGGAGCACCTCTTTAAAAAGGAAGAAGGTATCTTTAAATTCCCATAAGAATACCTTATGAGGTCATTTATCATCCTTAACAAGAAAAGAGGTCAGCAAGCCCCTGGAAACGTAGTGGCAAGGATGTCTCAACCAATGTTGACCACAATCAGGCTGGGCTCGTGGAAAATTGTCAAAGAGAAGAGCCAAGAAACATGGATGTTTCAATTTGTGGAAGGAGACAATAAATGGAAGATGCAACGTCGATCCTACTAGCCTTTTTGTGTAGAACAGATCAAAGGGAAAACTGTGTATGAGGTCCTCCACACCGATAACATAAATTCGAACTGGTGTTAGAATGACAGTTGAGTTTCTCAAAACACGTGGTTTGGATGATGCAAATATTGTCGACAATGGCGATCTACATCCCAAGATAAGAGTGTGAGATCTATAGAAGTAGATGGAGGAGGGGATGAGCCTTCTTTTGAGAATGAGTATATAACAATAGAGCACCATGAAAGTAGTGAGAGACGGGCGGAGGAATACTAACAGAGCCACTTAGGTTGAGAACATGGGAGGTCGAATTCCAATAGATAACAAAGGAGGCATGGGACATGTGACATGGCAAGAGAAATTGTGAAACCAACTGTATTGGATGACATGTTTTGAGAGGTTGACAAGTTTTTGGAAAAATCTATCCCTATATACATGCCTTTGGCATAAATATTGCCAATTTTTCTAACAAACCATGTTCTCGTTGGGAATTCTCTAATTTGTATTTCATTGAAATACAAAGATATAGCTTACCCAAAGACTCATCCAATTTAACATTAATTTTCAACTTGGGCGATTATGGATCGACCTTGTTGACAAACATAAGTTTATATAACATGATTTACATGCAAAATTTTTGCATAAACCAAGGTTTCACAACTTCAGCTTACACATTGGCTATGCACAAGTAATGCATTAATACAAGTTTCAAGTATTTTATAATTACTTTAACTTTTTGATTTGAACTCTATGCAACTATTACATTAAGACATTTCTAAGAGGCAAGTATAAGAAAATTTGCTGTTAATTTCACTTGTTTAAGGAGTAGATTTGTTAAACGTACTTATCCAAATACTATATTCAACAAGAATAGGTAAATGAGTTTCACTTCTTATGACAAGGTGCTGCTACAATGGTAGAATTATATGAATCCTATTTTATGGAGTTGATAAGGCACATGTGTTATCTCAAAAATGTATATATGAGTAAATATATTAGTGGATTCAACAACCATGTAGCCTTGCTATTTCATACTTTTGAACTACTCAGTCAATTGAACTTGTTCGAAAAGAGTAGTTTATATAAGGACATCAATAAATTTTTAACTCTAATGATAGTTCTAAAGAACTTATGTTATCCCAATTGGAAGTGAAGGAAAATGACATATGCCTCTCTCTAAAGGTGTAAGTGCTAAGTCCAAGTAGTTATAGTTTCAATAAGGTCATAGGGATATACCTTAGGGTGCCTCAATGAGATCTCATAGAATTTTTCAAAGACCTTGACCACAACCATATCAATGTGTAAGGAAATTATAATGTTAGGATTCTCCTCAATAGTCAACATGAAGCACTATTTAGTCTTTTTAGACTAGGATAGAGTGTTGTTCATGTGGTGGACCCTATTATTAGAGGAAATTCCCTCAAAATCAATCCTATGAGCAATCCCATAGTGCCAGAAGGAGACAAGTGCCATTACTGGCAATGTGGATCACGTACATCATATTTTTGTGACAATTGATAATCACTAAGTTAGGCACCAATCCATGGTCATTGAGGTCACATGTATGATAAATGATTTCATTCTTTCTATTTTGATAGATCTTAGTTCCATTGGTAGTTTTATTTCACCATATGTACTAAGAAGGTGTGGTTTGACACTAGAAAGGAAATATAATTTAGTTGTGTTGAGATGGATACAAGAGTGTAGAAATTCCTTGGTCCCATAATAAGGGGATTCTTGTTAGACCTTGGAGTAGGTATAATAGAGGTTGATTTGATAGTAAATCATTGGGTTCTTGTTAGGCACTCATAGGGATGGATTGGCTACAAATGCATCAAAACAATATGGATTACTATGGGAATATTGTACATTGTCAAAATGATGAAGGATCCATAGTGAAGATAAAAGGGGTAAATAGGATATGATTATTCCACCAAAAAAATGCAACCTATTCATTATCCACTCGATTGTTATGATTAAATAATTTAATCCTTTAATTAAGGTATGTTGTAGCCTCTTAATTTAAATTTTCAAATTGCGCTTAACTAACCCACTTAATCAAATGTGCCTAAGTGACCATGTACACATTGAGAAAGTAGTTAAGTCCCTCTTAATTTGATTTAAAAAAATATTTTTCCTAATAAAATAAAAAAAATAAAATGGTTGAAACATTTTGAGGTGCTAATAATTGGAAAGAATGTGACTATTTGTTTGTCATAGTGGAGGAGTTATATAAAATGATGGTGTTTATACCCCATAAGAAAACAATTAATGGATTTTAAGTAGCCAAGTTATTTTTATCCATAATGTGGATAAATTTTGGATAACCAAAACCCATTATCTTTGTTTAGGTTTCTTTTGGACCACATTATGGAACATGATAGATTCCAAACTCAAATGGAGCATTTCCTTCCATCCACATACAAATGGATAAATAGAAGTGGTAATTCAAACATTGTTTAACTATTGAGGGGCTACAATAAAAAGAATCTAAGGACATGGGATGAAAGTTTCCCATAAATCCAACACTATTATAATAGAGAAATTAATAGCTATAAGAATGAAACTTTTTTGGGATTTCTACCACAAGCTCCATTTGATCTCTCTTTTGACAAAGTTAAGAATAAAAAGCTCACTTTAGACAATGAAGAACTAAAAGTTGCCAAGTTTGTCAAAACAATCCTACTTAGATAAATAAGTAAGTATACGCACAATTACAAAAATCCCAACAACTATACAATGATAGGCATGACAAGCATAGAGAGAGTCATCATTTTGAAAAAGGGGACTTGGTATGGATCTACTCAATATTAAAGGTTGAAAGGAGAAGGAAAAAATAGAAATGGACCCTTCCAAATCTTATGGAATCTTCGAGAAAATTCCTTCTGATTGAAGCTAATGCCATAAATGCATATGAAATCGATAACAAATGTACAAAATCTAAATCCATTTGATACTTGAATGTTGGATGAAGATGCATTTACTCCATTATTTCCTTCAATGAAAGATTAATAGTTTGGAGAGGACATAGAGATGGAAGAAGAATTCATTGTGCAAAGAAAATCTAGGAAAATGCACTGAGATGCAAAGAGGAAGAAAAAATGCATCAATTCCATAGAATATATGGAATTGTTTTAGATTATCTAAAAAAAACAAAAATCTAGCAAGAAAAGTGGTATATGTTGCAGTAGTTATAAGGGAAATTCCCTCACCCATTACAAAAATAAATGTATTTTTTGGATACCAAAACCCTCCAAATGGTGAAGGTTTGATCCATATGAATCCATGTAAAATAATTTTTTGACATATTTCTTTTTGAGATGTCATTTTTGGGATTATATACATAGATTAAGTCATTAATATATGACCCAAATCCATGAGTATTATTTTCAATTGACCAATTTCTTATGATTTTGAATAGTCCATGTAGCACTCATTGCATCGGGTGATGCTCATAGGGGTGAAGAAGTGGGATTGAAACTAGAAAAAATAATCACATAACATCAATCATCACCTTCGGGGCTTGCACCCGGTAACTAGGATTTTCCAGAGGTCACCCATTCCAATACTCCTTTGGCTCAAGCATGCTTAACTATGGAATTTTCCCCACAATCAAGCCCACTTAGCTTGCTACCCCATTTGCAAAACCTTAGCAAGTATCGTGCCTTATGAACTATTCAATTATAGATCCCTTCACTCTTTTATTTAAGCATTGAGGGGCTTCTGCAGTCCAACATATGATATATCATTTTCAGGATTATTTGTGTAGAGTAAATCATTAATCTATGACCCATATCCATGAGTATTAGTCGCAACTAACCAATTCCTCATGATTTTGAATAGTCCACTTATCACTCATTACATCAAGTGATGCTCACAATGGTAATTAAGAAGTGGGTTGAAACTAGTGAAATGAAATGCATAGCATCAATCATTACCTCCAGGGATTGCACCCAATAACCAAGACTCCTTAGGAGGTCACCCATCCCAAGACTCTTCTAATTCAAGCACACTTAACTATGGAGTTTTCCCCACAATCAAGCCCACTTAGCTTGCTACCCTATTTGCAAAACCTTAACAAGTATTGTGCCTTATGAAATATTCAATTAGAGCTCCCTTCACTCTTTTATTTAAGCATCAAGGGACTTTCGTAGTCCGACATATGAGATATCATTTTTAGGATTATCTACGTAGAGTAAGTCATTAATATATGACCCATATCCATGATTATTAGTTGCAACCGACCAATTTTTCACGATTTTGAATAGTCCATAAGCATAGAGAGAGTCATCCTTTTGCAATGGGGGAATTGGTATGTCTCTACTCAAGATGAAAGAGAGGTTCAAAGGAGAATGAAAAATAGAAACCTGTAAGATATGGACCCTTCAAAATCTTATAGAAGCTTAGAGAAAATGCCTTCTGATTGAAGCTAATTTCATAAATGCTTATGCAATCAAATACAAATATATAAAATATACAACCATTTGATACTTGAATGTTGGATGAAGATGCATTTACTCCATTATTTCCTTCAATGAATGATTAATAGTTTAGAGAGGACATATAGATGGAAGAAGAATTCATTGTGCAAATAAAAACTAGACAAATATTCCATTGAGATGCAAAGAAGAAGGACAAATGCATAAATTCTAGAGAATACATGGAATTGTTTTAGATTTTCCAAAAAGGAAAAAAATCTAGCAAGAAAAGTGGTATATGTTGCAGTAGTTACTCAGGAAATTCCCTCACCCATTACAAAAATAAATGTATTTTTTGGAGACCCAAAACCCCCCAAATGGTGGAGGATTGATCCATATGGATCCTTGTAAAATACTTTTTTTTGATACATTTATTTTTGAGATATCATTTTCGAGATTATCTGTGTAGAGTAAGCCATTAATATATGACTCATATCCATGAGTATTAGTTTATTTGATTAATCTATGACCCATATCCATGAGTATTAGTTGCAACTAATCAATTTCTCATGATTTTGAATGGTCCACTTAGCACTCATTGCATCGGGTGATTCTCATAGGGGTAAAGAGTTGGGATTGAAACTAGCGAAATGAATCTCATAGCATCAATCATGACCTTTGAGGATTGCACCCAATAACCATGACTTTCCAAGATGTCACCCATCCCAATACTCATTTGGCTCAAGCGTGCTTAACTATGGATTTTTTCCCATAATCAAGCCCACTTAACTTGCTATTCTATTTTCAAAACCTTAACAAGTATTGTACCTTATGAACTATTTAATTAGAGATCTCTTCACTCTTTTATTCAAGCATCAAGGGGATTTCACAATCCAACATATGAGATATCATTTTTGGGATTATTTGCGTAGAGTAAGTGATTAATCTATGACCCATATCCATGATTATTAGTCACAACTAACCAATTTCTCAAAATTTTGAATAGCCCACTTATCACTCATTGCATCAGGTGATGCTCACAGGGGTAAAGAAGTGGGATTGAAACTAACAAAATGAATCACATAGCATCAATCATCACCTTCGGGGCTTGCAATCGATAACTAGGACTTCCCAAGAGGTTTTCCATCTCGAGACTCCTGTAGCTCAAGCATGCTTGATTGTAGAGTTTTCCCCACAATCAAGCCCACTTAGCTTGCTACCCCATTTGCAAAACCTTAGCAAGTATTGTGTCTTATTAACTATTCAATATATTAGAGCTCCCTTCACTCTTTTATTTAAGCATTGAGGGCCTTTCATAGTCCAACATATGAGATATCATTTTCAAGATTATATGCGGAGAGTAAGTCATTAATCTATGACCCATATCCATGAGTATTAGGTGCAACTGACCAATTTCTCATGATTTTTAATAGTCCACTTAGAACCCATTACATTGGGTGATGCTCACAAGGGTGAACAAGTGGGACTATGATACTGAAAACAAAATATTTTGCTTGTCTTTAAAGTTAGATTTTCTTTTAAATTAAAGTAAAAGGAGTTATTCAAGAAAAATCCGTTATTGTTTGTAATGGTTTCCTAAAAAAATGATAATTACATTAATGTCAAATTGGTCAATCAATTACGAATCTTTGAGCCAAATATAATTGGGATGTCACTTTTTGACAAAAAAAACATTTTGACAAAAAAGTCTACAAGTTTCACTTAGTGATTATATGTTCAAATCCTAGTTCAAAGTATAATCTACGTGTAAAAACTTCGACATCATTTTAGGTTAGACATGGATGGAAGCATTGGGTGCTTTCACCTTGAATTTAAAAATGAAATATTTGACATTTTTCCATAATATAAATATAATAACATAATCAAGCACAATAGTTTTCTTATCAAAACATACAAACAATGTGAAAGACATTGGAATTCAATGTGACAAGGAATCAACACAACAAAATTATGAAGATTTAGAAGAAAAGTTACGAAATTTGAACAAAGTTCTTATCAGAGAAAATAGCGAAATTATTCAAAGGAAATCCATCTACCAAGATGCAAAAATTCACTAGTTTTAACAAAAAATAAAAGAACTTCAACGATAAAATGATAGCATAAAAAATGCTCATGATTAAGAAATTAAAAACATGAATAAAAACCCTAAATATTTCTACAAATTCATACATATTACCTTTTTTTTACACTTTAATGAGCATTTATCAGTGTTTGTGCATGACTACATATATGGTATATTATGACAAATTTAACAATGAATAAATGACATCAAGTACATTACTTTTCACATCTAACACTCTTACAAATGGGATTAATTTCTTATTCCAAGATTAACTCCTAACTCCTAGCTTATTGACAAAATATGAACAAATAAATGCCATGAAATAATAGTGAATTCCTTACATTAAAATGGAATTAAAATAAACAAGGGTTGCATGGAAACACTGTCCCTGCCGACTGTTAAATATATGTTGTTGAGTGGAAAACATATGCTGAACAATGAAACTTATTATAACTAGAAACATGGATAATGACTTTTTTATTATCAAAAGATAATTCATATAATAATAAAAAAATAGCATTATTGTTTATACTATAGTAAAACCAATTATCATAGAACTTTGTAATAATAAACAAAAAAAACAAATTGTTCAATGTGGAGTAAAAGTTAGTAAATAAATGAAATGTTGAATGGGGAGGTTAGCATATGTGGGAAGCAATGTAAAGTATTTGCAGTAAAAACACTTAGCATAAAACATTGTAAAAATAAGCAGAAAGGTAAATTGTTCAATGTGTAGTAAAGCTTGGTAAATAAATAAGTGAAATGTTCAATGGGGAGGTTAGCACATGCTCTAAGCAATGCAAATACATGAAGTATTCAATGGGATGTTAGCATATGATATTAACATATGCAATAAGCAATGTGAAATGTTTGCAGGCTATGATGGACATGAATCAATGTGAAGTGTCTGCACCTTTGTATAGCTACATCATCACATAACGAACACCTAGTCCAATAGTCGTCGATGTTATCAATAATAGAATATTTTTATGTATATACATATGCCTAACAAAATGTTTTTTTACATATATTAAAAATAAAATTTAATTATTAGTTTAATGAAAGTTGATTATACATCCTCAGCACAAACATATGGTTTACAAAACTATGTCTGTTAGGAATATTATTGAAACAACCAAGACTTAGTCTAATCAAAGGCCTTGTTTAGATAATTGATGTCACTCATCGTGCCACACCATTGAACTTTGCAACTTTGATTTTTTAATAGTTTACAAAATGTTTTTTTTATGTATATGCCTAGATAAAAAAATATCATTAAACATATTTTTATCTAAGTGATAGATATTTGTTGCACACAAACACATCGTCTACACATATATATCTTCTGCACATCCGTGCAAGCAAGCTCTAGTGTAATTTGAACCCTTATGCAGATAATTCATAACAATCATCCTCCTGCACTCCTGCACTTTGAAATTATGTGTGTGCATTGGTTCCATCACACACATTCTCACTAGAAATGTAATTGCTTGATACCTGACCCAGTTATGCCAATTTGGTTTTTAAACATTTTGAAGTCTTTGGAACGAGAACATTTTGCATAAAATTTTGTAAAAGGTAGGAAAAAAGGTAAATTGTTCAATGTTGAAGAAAACATTGTAAACAAGTGAAGTGTTTGACATATATACCTTGGGTAGAGATATATCATCGACACACACATATCATCCACACATCCATATGCTCTGGGTGTCCGCACAACATATGCGACCTAAAACTAACATATTCAAAATGATTCTATGCATATGTTTGACTTAATAAAAACTATTGAATTGAATTTATTTCAACTAACAATGTATATTAGAAAAACAATTAAAAACATCTATCATAGAACTTACTAAAAGTAAGTGTTTATAGCTAACGATACAGAGGAAGCAATGCACCATGTATCGAAGTGGAGCTATGGAGGCAACAAAGAAAAGTGTGTGGATGTTACGATGCGTGGGAAACAATGTGGAAATCAAATACAATAGAGTTTCCCTGACAACAAAGGTTCCTATGAAAATATAGTTATTGGTATACTTGTCTCTTTCAACAAAGCTCACACAAAATGATTCTATTCAAAGTATGTGCATGTTAGAATTGCGGAAAGCAAGGCATATTCCCTGCACATCCGCATATGAATATTTTTCGAACAACCAAGACTTAGACTATTCAAAGGCCTTGTTCTGATAATTGATGTCACTCATCGTGCCACACCACTATACTTTACAACTTTGCATTTTTGATAGTTTACAAAATGATTTTATGTATATGCCTAGCTAAAAAAATATTGTTAAACATATTTTATCTACGAGATAGATATTTGTTGCACAAAAACACATCGTCTACACATATATATCTTCTTCACGTCCGTGCAGGAAAGATCTAGTGTAATTTGAACTTTTATGCAAATAATTCATAACAGTCATCCTCCTGCAGTCCTGCACTTTGCAAATCTGCACGTGCATTGGTTCCATCACACATATTATCACTAGAAATGTAATTGCTTGATAACTGACCCAGTTATGCCAATTTGGTTTTAAACATTTTGAAGTCTTTGGAACGAGAACATTTTGCATAAAATTTTGTAAAAGGTAGGAAAACATGTAAATTTTTTAATGTCGAAGAAAACATTCTAAACACGTGAAGTGTTCGACATATATACCTTTAGAGATATATCCTCGGCACACACACATCATCTGCACAACCATATGCTCTGGGAATCCACACAACATATGAAACCTACAACTAGCAGATTCAAAATGATTCTATGCATATGTTTAACTTAAAAAATACTGTTGAATTGAATTTATGTCAACTAATAATGTTTATTATAAAAAAAAATAAAAAACATCTGTCATAGAACTTAGTAGAAGGAAGTATTTAGAGCTAAAGATATAGATGAAGCAATGTAACATGTATTGAAGTAGTGTTGTCGAGGCAACAAAGCAAAGTGTGCAGATGTTATGATGTGCAGGAAACAATGTAAAATGTACACAACTTAGGTTTTGCGGAAAACAAATAGGGTAGAGTTGCCATGATGGAAAAGGTTCCTTGTTCACAATTTTGAAATTGATAATAGTATATGACAATCTGGTTACTGGTATAACTGCCTCTTTCACCAAATCCCATAAAATACCATCTGCATATAGCGGAAGAAAAGGATAATCCAAAAGAAAACGAATTCTAAAACTTCAAAGTTAAAACAATTAAATCCATAACTAAAAAATTATGATCATGGTCAGAATTAAAGCAAAACTTGACAATGGAGCCACTCCATTAAGTAAACATGACAAGGAAATAAAGTCTCGAGAAAGGACTTGGCACTATGTTATTAAGGTCTTACAATATGATACAAAATTTGCTAATCATTGCATAGATGCCAAAATATGATTTCACGAAATGGAAGTCCATTTCTACATATGCACAAAAGAAGTTATTTCATTGAAAAATGATAAAGACTTTGAACTTGAAACAATCAAGTACATAACTATAGATTCTGATCATGTTCAGAATTAAAACAATACTTGACAATGCACAACATTGGTTAAGCTATAATACATATAAGATACAAGATAATATATATAAAGAAAGTTAAGTGTCGGTTAAATTGTCAGTAATGAAACACATATCAGTGAAAAATATCGACAAGTGGATAAAAGATAATATATATAAAGAAACTTAAACATCTGTTAAATTGATAGCAATGAAGTACATATCAAATAAATATATCCAGAACAAGCAAATAAAGGTTTGAGAAACGCGCTGGCACTATTTTGTAGAGCATTTACAATATTATACCAAATTTACCCAAGATAGCATAGAGCTCAAAAGATCAATTGGCAAAATGCTAGTCAATGGATACATATGCACAGAACATGATGTTTCATTGAAAAATGATAGAGTGAATATAGGTTTGGAAATTTCGTCTAACGACAAAATTATGGAAAATCAACAACTACTTATGCGAAAACAGTTCTTTGCCAAGGTAAAAAAATATACAATTGTTTTTTCAATAATCTCTAGAAATGCCAAAACAGTTATTGGCCAAGTTCAAAAAATATACAACTATATTTTAAATAAAATCTGTAAAAAGTGAAGGCATTTGTCCAAACAGACTGGGATTGGAGCTCTTGCAGACCATAAAACAAAAGAAAGACACATAGTTAGAAATGGCTATTAGGTTTTGAAAAAGCATATAAGAGGCAATTTTGGCACATTACAAAGTGATGAAACAAAAGAAGAACAAAAACAGATGAAATTCTTGCTTGACTACTCACTAGGAAGGAAGTTTTCTATTGTTCTGATTTGTCTTTTGTACATATGCATGTGGATTTATAGGAGTTTTTTAGTGGGACTACTGTTGAACTGTTTCTGATGCTTATTTCGGGATGACAATCTGTTCCGTGGCGTTATTGATCCAACTATAAATAAATATTTTCATTAGCCTGATGGTTATTTCTCGCTTCACTCGAAGAGCGAAAATATGCTCCTCTACTTATTTTCATTCCGGTTGTACTTGGTCGATGACTGAAAAATGGTCTTCGTTGTTATTGAAAAATGTAACAATCCACTGTTGCAGTTCCTCGCCATCAAATTGACTGAGAATTTTGAATTCATTACCCAATGTCGCTATCATTGTGGCCAACATACAATCAAGCTCTTCTTTGGTGATTATGGTTGAATTCTTGATAATATCTGGGCCATGCAGTTTCTTAATAGTAACAATTTCTTTTAAAGTAACATCTTCTCTTCTTTCATGGATATTTTCACAAGCATCTATTGCAACTTCTAGGACATCTATTTGTGCTTCCCAACCTGCCTTTATTTGCAACTTTATTCTTTCTTCTGAGGGAAACCATTTCTTTCTTCTTTGATACTCATTCATACTAGTGACTCATGCGATGAAAGCACTTACCTCATTTTGATAATACGCTTGATCATGCTCCAAATATTTTTGCAAATGGTTAGTAAAATTTGTAATCCTTTTTGAAAGATTACATAGAGTGATACTAACCTCCCATGCCTCTCTGATTATGTCTAGTCTTCTGTTAATGTTTTCAACTACATACTGTCTGACTCCATTCAACAATCCAAGGGATTTTGTGATTGGATTTGAGGTTCTAGGAGTACTTGGAAGAGCGTCTTCTGCTGGCAGTATGGCCAATGGATTTGCAAATAGTGGCTTCAGAGTCAGTGCATCCTCAAACTCACTTATTCTCTTTTTCAATCTAATAGTGTGTAACTCCTGCTCAAATGGAATCATGAAGGGTATCTCCTGTGCATTGATGTAGTTCCATGAGCACATATGGTCCAAATCCTGAAACATCCAGGTCATTACTTGAGCAGTGAACAACCTTTTTGTTTTTAAGACTTGTAACGTCCCCATCGTTACGACTACAAGCAAAGCAGAAGTGCAATTTTTTTTTTGTTTTAGGCAGGAAGGAAACACTGACAATAGTTTAACCACACAAGCAGATGACGAACACACACACGTCGATCAGGCAACAAACAACAATGACTCAATGCACTAGCACAACGAGCAACAGGGCGAAACATGCCACAATCAATGTTAGTTAGAAATGAGTACCCACCCAACACAAGCAAGGAAATGCCTACAAGCTAAAGGGAAACATCAACCACCCGACACAACGGATTCAATGTCCAAAAATGTAACCTCCAAGGTGCGCAAACCAATGCATTGAGGCATTATAGAATAAATACCAAATCAAATCAATGAACAATGCCCACATTGGGAAGCCCAGACTCTGACCAGGTTATCATTCGCCATTATCCATCAGGGCGCACAATGATCCCCTCCTCAGGAATCATGCCGTCACCAGGCGATAGGTGTGACAGTTACCTTGGCGCAATATCACTTATCTAGACCTCTAAACCAAGAAAACTCCATGGCGCTAGGAGACCTAAATATCTGCCAATTACATGAGGGCTATACCCAAGCGCCCAACCCCAAAACACAAATCAACTTAAGGCAAAAGGCGCAAGTAACCCATTTACGGTTTAACTAAAAACAATTTAGAAAAAATTATTAACCCTTCAACCATTAATCTTGCGCAACATAACTACACTCAAGGTAGGCTTAAAGGCTGCAACCATTTAGGTGTACCTCAACCATTTGGCCATTAAGAACTTATTCTAGCACAAGGTATATTACCTCATCCAAGTGTTAACCTACATAACAACCTTCAAGTAACATAAACTCAACAATGGGGTAAGATTCAAGAATCATTTGTTGTTATTTGGATTATGATAGAGTTATGATTGTTTTCCATGGTTGTTTCTAAGATTTTCTTTGCTTCTAAATTCATTTAATTCATTGTAAATTTAAAAACTCCTCACACAAAGAGAATCATAAAAATTATTTACATTTTTCTCCTCCCTTATTAATTATACATAAACTAAATTGGAAACAAGTATTAATGAAAAGGGTTGTTGATAGACGTCTTTATATATACAAACATATATTTTAAGATTGCACTCATAATTGTACAAATGGAATGGCGAGTGTGGATAAATTATTGTGCTTACATTATTCAAATGGATACTTATTATTTTTGTGTTTTTACAGGTCAATATGCTTTACGTCCATATCTCAAGAGTACCATGGATCATGGAACAAGTATTTACCCACATAAGAAACCAACATATAAGGGGTAAATCGTTGATAAATTAATTGCTACCCTCCATTAGAGAACTGAACCGCAATTAAAACGTTGATACAAAACGGATATAAATTCTGGAAAACGTTGATGTAATTACTTGACTGATACACACAATTCTAGGACTGTCATAGCAATTAAAAGTTGATATAAAAACATATATCATTTCTGGAAAAGCGCTGATGTAACTACCAGACAGATACATGCAATTCCAGGACTGTGATAGCAATTAAAAGTTGATACAAAAATGGATATCATTTCTGGAAAAGCGTTGATGTAACTACCGTAACACATCGCTGTAAACGACTATGTAACAATGCTACCATGTAATAAAGCTACCCTGTAATGCTGTAAAAATTTGTGCTGCATAAAATCACTGACTATAAAAATAGTAATGCTGTATAAAAGAATGGAATCTCTGTCCAAGGTTAATGCTATCCTAATGATGTCAACGTTATTGTCAAACTTCCTTCATATTGCATGTTTGGAATAAATTCGCTATATGACTGGCCTTCATAAATGAAAATCGTTGCCTATGAATTATTAACACACATTATTTACTGTACCTGGATTGATGTACATCGCTATCAACACCATACCCATCCACATCTATACCATTCGCTATCAACATCTAAATAATTCGTTGTTTTACACGACCTATTTAATATTTAGCATATTTAAATGTTGACATTAAATTCACAAATTTTAAAATGATTAAAGCCCATATTAATTTGCATTACTGTTTTACACAGCCTATTTAATATTTAGCATACTAAAATGCTGGCATTTAACTCACTAGTTTTAAAAGGATTAACAAAATAATTTGGCAGAAATTTAAACATATATCGCTGGTAAATTCGCCTAGAATCAAAATCGCAGTAATAAGATTCAGTTCATAGTCAATCAAAGGGTACATTTGTTGCCAAATAAAGGTATGATTAGCTGTCATTCACAGTTTTAATAACTTAGTCAACAAAGAGTAAATCATTTCCAAATCAAGGTATGATTAGCTTTCCTTCATAGGTTTAATAACACAGTCAACAAAGAGTAAATCATTGTCATTAAATCGCAGAGAATGACGATGCACAACACACAGAGGTTTTCAATCACATGAAAGCGCAATGAACATCAACCAACCAAGATAAATCAATAGGGGTAGATGAATGGGAAAACACATCCTTCGCTCATCATCCACGCATAGAAAAGCACGACGTTAGGATCTATAGGTCTATTAACACTAAAGTGACGACTGTCGATCCGACTCCTGGCTGACTCCTCAGGCGTGAACTGATGAGCTAGGGACAAGGACAGAGTAAAAAGCACAAATCTTCACAACAAATCAACAAAACCAATAGGATAATCACAACATTTAGGGATCGAATGCCAAGGGAAACAAGTCAAGCAACGAGCTTAAGGCTATGGGAATTTAAGTTCTCGATTAAAATGCTAAGTCAAACACCTTCTTTACACAGTTAAAAATACATAAATGAAAGCGTAAGGTCTATAATAATCTACCATGCAGAATACAAGCAAGTGTACCGTAGCCCAAGTCACCCGCTCTGAGTCGTTGTCCCGTGTGCTCTGTGCATCTCCCGCTTGCCGACCAATGAGACTTCACCGGTACCTCCCAGCCAACACTAGGGGTAATATTCTTCCCCCTTAGCCCCCCGAGCCACAAAGGGGCCACACACACTAAACCAGAGAACAACTAGCTCCCAACTCGCCTCACAAGGCCGAGCTACCACTCCTCACCGAGCTGGGTATCCCAACTCCCACAAGCTAAGTTAGTCAAGTCTAAAATTCTGCAGCGTAACGTTATGCATGACATAAGAGATCCATCCTCCTCCTCCTCCCTCCTTTATATAGAGTTTCTAAGTCATTTTCTTTCCCAAATTCCCATTTAATTTATGGTTCAATAATTTAATTCAGAAAAATCCTCCCCGTACATGTGTCACCCATCCCTTTCATTGCACTAGAAATTAATTTCATTAATTATTTAATTACTCCTATTTCCCTCACCCAACTAAAATAATTCCCAGAATCGCTCCTATGTGACCTCATATTCCCTTACACATTTTAATGACTTACCCCCTTACTAATTTACTAGTTGAGTTCAATTTAGAAAGTTCTTAAATGGCAAGATACCTTACTAAGTTAGTCATTCTGCCTTTTTCCTTAGTTTCCTTTTCTCTTTATGTTTCCCCCTTTTTCCTTA
>SNQJ01S0085555.1:12065-29528 GCA_010110895.2 Picea sitchensis | reverse complement strand
CTAGAACTCGAACTGTCTTCTATGTTGATTTTAACATCTATACTTCATCATCTCTAGGACTCTGTTGTGTCGTAGAAGGATAAAGGCACCTGTCTTCTGTAGCTGGACTCTTTCAATAACCATAACCAAAACTTTAGTTGACCAGTTTAGCATTTGGTCTCAAAATCTCCACGAATCTCTGATGCTAAGTGTTTCTCGATTAGGTGGTTAATCCTTCGATGCTCCCAAACGATTTTTAAATACTTCAAAATTTCCTCACTCTAGCTTAGCTTTCCAAAAATTTATTTCTGTGCTTTGACCAGCTAATTCACCTTACGATCTGTTGGTTAGCTGGTGAAAGTTTTTCCTATCACCAACTAACTGGTTGTAAATTTACCCTTTGCGTTGGTGAAAGTTCTGTCTTTGGCCAAAAAGGAAACTTCATCTCCAAAACTGTTGTTTTACCAAAAACTTAGTGTGTCTTTGATTTATCTCCCTGCATATTCACAACAACCTGGGCCAGTACCTGTAGATCTAGATGTGACTTACTTTTCTACTTCAATTTCTTAATCTTCCTTTTAAGTCGTTTTGCTAACCACCACAAACTATTATAGTCCTTGGTGATTTTCTTCTTTCTCTTTTTGTCTTTGACACTTTCATGAGCCAACTTCTCAAATGCTACATTTGTCTCTGCAAAATTTTTAGATAGGGATTTGTATCTTGCCTTGATTACTCTTTCCAAGACCTCTTGTTGTGCAATCACCTCTTTCAGTTCCTTAATTTTCCATGATTTATTTGACTTTTTACTCTATGATATTTCACCTTCATCAATGGGAGTAAAAATTTCAAAATCTGGTGCAATTTCCATGGATTGTTCAGGGCTTTTAATAGTTGGAATTTCATCTTCTTGCTCTGGCTTTGTTTCTGAGTCTGTGTATGGAAAATTGAGAATAATTGTCTTTTTTACTGTAGGTTGTTCTGAATTGGTTTCAAAGTCTAATGTTTTCTTTTCTCTTTTAGAATTTATGTTGGAAATCCTGTCCTCTGGTGGTCCTGGAAGAGCTCTCCTCCTCCTTGAGCTACTCTAAGGAGTTAACTATTTTTTTCCATCTTTCTTCTGCTCATTCATGGGCTGAGTTTGGGTCTCAAAACCTTCCCAAAAAAGAAAATGTTGCCAAGTCCTTCCTATTTGTCTTAGCTCTTCTAAAATTATCAGTTTAATCAAGCCAAAATGACAAAGGGTGTTTTTCATACTTAGAGGTTCAGCTCTAATCTTTTTACATACTTTGGCCAGGCTTTTGTGAAGGAAGAAAGGTAAATTTAGGAGAGTCTTCCCTATGAAATGATCTAAAAGTTTGAAATGATATAGCATTAGCTTGTCATACCTTCCTTCTGAGGTGATATAGAGTTGAATGCCTTTGAACAGGTCTTGCCATTCATCTTCCAGATGAGAAACTGGCATGCTTTTCTTCCAGTTGATATCTCTGAACTCTGCCTTAAGGTATGCTCTGAAATTCAAATTCTTGGTTGTTGCTGTCTTAAACCATCTCTGGCCTGATCTGGGTAAGCTGGTTGTTGTGGCAATGGTGACTTCATCAACTATCATTTCTACAGAACCCACACTAGCTATGTTTCCATCATATGATTTAGCAAATGCTTCAGCTATTATTTGGTGGAAACCATTTTGTAACCTTTCAACATAACCCATGCAGCCCATGTCTGAGAAATGTTTTTTCACATATGGATGTGACTGTAAGAAAGACAGGCTGTCCAATTCTTTCCTCGGTAATAAACCACTTCGTTTCCTTGCCATCTGTGACTTGAACCTCAGACAATTGGTAGACAATGTCACGGTAGTTTCCTGATTGAGCCAAGGTTTGGCTCTGGTGAAAACTCTCGGTGTTGCCAATTTCAAATATGGAACCATACCATGTTTCCTGTGAACAATGCATGTTCAAAATATGAAGTGTCGATTTGATGTCGCCGGTTGAGTGGTACTGCTCCTTTACCTATTATGATGAATGTGAATTCATCATCTCCAACTCCATCATTGTTGAAGCATGCATTCACGAGCACAATATGCCATAATATCCTATTTAAATGTGCATAATGGAATCCTCATCATCATTCGCTTCCACCAGCGCCTCATAATAATTATGTGACACGTGTTGAATGTGTCATCTTTTAAATTTCTGAAAATCATGAGTTTCATGCTTTCACCAGCTAATTGTCTATGGGAAAGTACTCCTTAAACGTTGAAACTCGCCACTTTCACCAACTAACATCAACCTTGCAACATGTGTTAGCTGTTGAAAAGATTTTCACGCAATTTTATAGAAACAACCTTTATGGATCAACTTATTTCTAAGGCATGAATTTAAAACCTAAGTTTTGACACTAGAAGAAACTAAAAACAAAATAGAGAAACCTACAGATGACCATGCTATCACCTACAAAATTAAACCAAGTGACTAATTCATTTTGGGAGATAACATTTGGCTCCAATTGCGATGGATACCTCCTTGTGAGGTCACCAAGAACCTAGTTAGACTCAGTAGCCTTTATTACAATTTGAAAATTTGAAAATGTTTTTTGCTCAATACCATTGGGCATGGAGTTATTCAAGCAATAAAAACAAAAAAAAAACTGAAAAGAATATGTACAAGTAAAACAGGGCTTTAAGAAAAGCCTTATGAAAAAAAGGTCTTTAGAAAACGCCCATTGAAAGGGCCACTTGCTACTTCTTCGCCTGCAAGATTTTGGAGAACAAAGGTATTGTTTTGTTGAACTATTGTTATGACAAAAGGACTTGCCCAGAGAGTATCAAATTTGTCGTGTTTCACCTTCTCTTGCCTTGCTGCATCCCATTTTAAGACCAGTTCCCCTGTTTTGAAAATATTTGTTTTGAATTTCTTGTTGAAAATCTCCTTCATCTTTTCTTGGTGTAATTCTGTCTTTTCTAGAAGCTACTCTTTATCTTGCTATAACTCTACAAGATTATGGATCCTTCGAGTTAAATCACTTGGTTCGGAGTCAATTTCTTGTAAAAACTTTGCAACTGGCAGTGCAAGTTGAATAGGAAATATGGCTTCAGTACCATATACCAACTTGAAGGGGGATGTGCCAATTGACTTTTTATTTGTAATCCTGTCAGCCCACAAAGCAAATTTTAGCTTGGAATCCCAGCCTCTGGTATTTTGTTCAAGAAGCTTCTTTATAATTCTGACTAAACTCTTATTTGATGATTCAACTAAGACATTTCCTTGTGGATAGTAAGCAATAGAATGTACTAGATGAACTCCCGACTCTTCACATAATTTTATCAAATGCTTATCTTTGAATGTACCAACGTTATCAGTGACTATTCTCTTAGGGAAACCAAATCTGGCGAATATGTTTTCTTGCAGAAAATTAATGATAATAGTGTGATTGGCGTTCCTGGTAGGAATGGCCTCAATCCATTTTGTAAAATAATCAGTGGAAACAAGGATCCATCTGTGCTGACTACTAGAAGGCAGGTGAATCTCACCTATGAAGTCCAGACACCATTGTTGGAAGGGACCTGTGACCACAATAGGTCTGAGGGGGACGGATTTTAGTTGTTTTTTGCCTGCAAACCTTTGGCATTTGTCACATGTTCTCACAAATTCACACACATCTGAAAATAAAGATGGCCAGTAATAACCAGCTCTTAAGATTTTATGTGCAGTAGTCTTCCAATAGTGATGTCCTCCACATTCACTATTATGGAATTCAGTCATGATCCTAGCTGCTTCCTCTTGGTTTATGCACCTCAATAATAACCCTATTGGATTTTTCCAGAACAATAAGTTATCATTGATGCAAAAATTCATGGCTTTGAGCTTTAAAGCCCTCCCTTGTGTCTTCGTCAAATCTGATGGGACTGATAAAGTTTGCAGAAAATGAATGATGTGGTTGTACCATTTACAGTTGGCTAGGTGAGCTGAGACTTGCCTTTCTTCACTTCCTTTATCCTCTAAAAACTGAACATTATCTACATTTACACTTACCAAATTTATCTCAAGCAATTTACAATTTTCTTCTGCAAGAAGTTTGGCAAGCCCTTGACCTTTCACAAGTTTTGTCGGTTTGATCTCAACATCAAATTCAATTAATTTTCCTATCCACTTACTCCTTTTTCCATCTATGTCGGGTTGTATGAGCACATATTTAACTGAACTGAAAGGTACATAAGCTATTACCTTGGCTTGAAGGATGTAAACTCTAAAGGCTTTTAATGACTTGATGAGTGCATATGTTTGTTTCTCCAGTAACTCATACTTTAATTCAGCATCCCTCAAGACTTTACTAAAGAAGGCAACTGGCTGCTTCTGATCATCAGCATTTCTCTGCAATAGTACTGTTGCAATTGTGTCTTTTGAAGCAAATGAAAATATATAAAACTTTTTATTAAAGTCAGGTCTGATTAAAACAAGTCCTGTAGTAATGGCTTCTTTGATAGCATTGAAGGAGTGTTTAGCATCTTTAGTCCATTTTACTTCTGATTTCTTTCTTAACATAGAAGTAATATGCTTTGTAAGTTCTGCAAAGTTGGCTATAAACCTCCTGATAAAGTTTATAGTTCCAAGGAAAGACTGAATGTCCTTTTTTGATATAGGAAGAGATAAGGTTCTAATGGCTTCTACTCTTTTTGGGTCAATCCTTACCCCATTAGCTGAAATAATATGTCCAAGTAATTTCCCTTCCTTGAGAGAAAAAATAGATATTTTAGGATTAAGGGAAATGCCATACCTTCGACATTTTAGGAAAGTCTTTCTTGAGTGCTGCAAATGATCTTCATGTCTGCTCGAAAAAATAGTAATGTCATCAAGATATATCAAGACGAATTTGTCTTTCTCCCCAACAAAAGCAATGTCCATCGCCCTTTGGAATGTCGCTCCTGCATTCATCAATTCGAAAGGAATTTTTTCATACATAAACGTACCCCATGGAGTGGTAAAGGTAGTCTTTTCTCTATCATCCAGATGGAAAAATCTGGTTGTATCTGGAAAACCTATCAATAAAATACATCACCTTTGATCCTGACACCTTCTGCAAAATATGTTCCATCTGGGGCAGCGAGTAGTTGTCCTTCCTAGAGAACTTATTCAAATTTTTGAAATCCACACAGAGTCTGATCTCTCCATTCTTCTTTTTGACCGGTACAAGATTTGCAATCCATTCTAAGTATCTAAGAGTTATGATAATGCAGGCATCCAATAGCTTCTTGATTTCCCTTTCCATTGTAGGCAGCAACATAGGATTGAAAGATCTAAGTTTCTTCCTAAATGGTTTTGTATCTTTGTTCAAGGGGATCTTGTGTTGAATTACCTCTGTGTCAAAAGTCTTCGAGTCATCACATTACCAAGCAAAGATGTCAGCAAACTCCTTTAACAGTTCACCATAATCAGCCTTTTGTTTTTCTGTCAAATGTGAAGCTAAGTTGACATATTTAGGATCCTATTCACTGGCTACATTATACTGCGAAACTTCTGAATATTTTCCCCCCTTTTCCAATTTGACAGCTACATCATTGTTATCAAAAAGATTTTCTAAAGGGACCAAACCTTTAGGAATTCTGTTGGTGGACAGTTGTACTATTTCATGTGCTGCAATTTTGGTTCTGAACTTTGGCTTCTCAGTTTCATCGTCATGTTCATTCTCTTGATCAATTTTCAAATCTGCAAACTCATCTATTATTGCAAGAAATCTAGTGAGTTCAACATCGTCCTCGAAAACCTTCCAGAACTTTACATTGTTAGGGAGGGATGGCCTATACTTAACTTGAATTTCATAATTCAATTTATGAGGTAGAGGGAGTATAAAAGCACAGGCTAACACAGCTAATGAATCAGCCAATTCATTCATTGGTCTGGGTACATATGAAATTTTAAAATCTATAAAAGTATGAATTGCCCTCAAAACGTCATCTCTATAGGCTTTCAGCCTGACATGTTTTTCTTGAAAGGACTTGTTTACCTGCTAAATGATTAAATTTTCATCTCCGAATACATGTAATTTTTTAATATCCATCTCTTTGGTTGCATTTAATCCTAGGAGTAGTGCCTCATACTCTGCAATGTTGTTAGTCACTTTAAAATCAATCTTAAAGGACAAATGAGAAGTTTTCTTTGAAGGAGAAATCAATACCACCCCTGCTCCTGCTGATTCTTTGGTACAAGAACCATCAAAGAACATGGTCCAAATATCATCTTCTTCTACTTCTGTCAATTGAACTGCGGACTTTCTAAGCAGCAATGCATCTGGTAATGAATCATCAATTTGTAAAATGCAAGATCCCATACATGTGTTGACCAAATATATAGGATGGTTGGCTAGATTTTGTTCGTCACTGATTACATATGCCAGTTGTGATTCCCTATATAACCTATTGTTTACACCTCCAAAAACAGGGATAGTAGAATAGGAGAGATCCATTTGAAGAGTGCCACCTAGCCTCTTCATCCACGATCTTGATAACAAGCATCCAAATTTAGGTGGGATGTCTGCCACTACTATATCCTTAACCATAGTTTTCATGGATGCTTGGGTTAAAGTTACAGCCAAGTCCTTGATCATTTCGAGACATTTGAATTTTTGAGAATCAAAAGAGAAAAGATCATGGTAAGACTTAGTAATCTCTAACCCAAGCTCATCCATGACCGCCTTTGGCATTAAGTTGTGAGAAGCACCGGAGTCCAACAAACAGTTATGTAGAGTTTTGTCATGAATATTTAGAGAGATGTAAAAAGGAGGACATCTTTCATCTCTATCTTCTATCATTTGGCCCAGAGTAATGGTTGGATTTTCATCATATATATTGAGAATATCAGCAGAAGGGGATATAGGTTTAGGATCCATAATTTTGAGGATATCTTTCTTGAATGTTTCACTTTTCATTAACTCAACCAAAGGGATGGGAATTTTAATTTTCTGTATTTTAGCCTCAAAATTAAAAGAATAGAAGATTTTATCAGAGACCTTTACCTCATTTAAAGGAGCTTTCTGAATGCTTTGTTGGTCAATAGGGGTCTGGCTTTTCTGAATTTTTTGTTTGATAGGGACAACAGTCTTCTTGGGAGGAATTGATGTGTTTTCTTTTGAAGGATTTGTTTGTTGATTCTCTGATGTCTAATCTTTTTGCTTAACAGGGGCTATGCTCTTTTTGGGAGAGGCGGGTGCATTCTATTGGGAAGTATCAGACTTAGATCTGAAATTATATATGTTCTTCTCTTTCGTTGAAAAAATGCCGCCATCAGCAGAATTATCCTTTTTCTGTTTAATCATCAATGCCTCTTCATAGTCGTGTTGTTTCAAATAAGATTTCCTTGTCTCCTCTCCAACACAGTGAATAGTATCTTATACACCTTCTTGATAATCACCTTCATCTTCGTCCATCACAACATTCTAAAGAGGAGCCTTTATCCTCTGATCCTCAGTAGGATTTCTTTCTCTTTGCAAAATCTGCGTTGGCTGATTATTTCTTCTGAAGTTGTTGGGATTTTGATTTGGGTTTCTACCTGCATAATCATAAGTGTCCCTTTGCTTGACAGGCTGCTTATTTTCAAGTTTGAGCTTAGATATCTCAGAGGTTAGGGACTCTAACATCTTATCCATTTTATCTAACTTTGGGTAAGCATTTGATGAAGAAGAAGCTTCATTTCTTGACCTTCTCCTATCAGAGTTTCCCTTTAGCTTTTGAGAAACCAAAATATTTGATTCCACCTCAAGGGAAACATCTTGCATCAGAGATAATGTTGATGACATCCTTTCTCTCAACAATAAATAAAACTCTGTGTCATAAGAATTGGAATATGTGATTTTGGTAGAGGCATCTGAAGGTTTTATCTCTGTTGGTATTTTATTGTACATCTAGTTAAACCTTTTAGTGAAATCAAAGACTGACTCACCATTTTGTTTCCTTAGATTTCCAAATTCAGTGATATAGTACATAAAATCTCTTCTATCACCCTGATGTTTCAAGAAGGTGTCATCTAATTGCTCGATTCCAGCTATGGAACCAGCAGGGAGTTCTTTGAACCATTTCCTATCATGGCCATCTAAGCTTTGGACAAAAAATCGGGTCCAAACATCTTCCTCCTCAATATTAAAGTTTTCAGCATAACTGTAGAAGGCCCCAATATGTTCTCCAGTAGTCACATCACCCTCACCTATCAATTTGGGCATATACTTCTGATAGTCTCCTGTTGGCATAGCTGATACTGGGTTTGGAAATATTAGTGGCACATACCTAGCAGCTAGGATTTGTTGCATATTGGTCAAAGGAGGTGGTGCAGCCATAATGATCAAGGGTGAGAGAGGTGATATTTTTTTCTTTGATTCCTTAACACTAGGGGAATGTAAAGGAGGTGAATTCTCTGATGGGAAAGATGTTTGATATGAGGCTCTGTAAAAATTTGCAAGCTTTTCAGCTAAGTTTTTTTCACCTTTAGCAGACAACTCTTGAAGAAGATGTTCTACAGCAAGGAGGCTAGTGTAGATGTTTAAATGATCTTCTTTCTTCTGTGAATGAAAAGATTCAAGAGAGGAAGAACTCTGATTTCTTTCTAAGGTCTTAGATACTTTTTCAACCAATTTGGAATCTATCAATTCATCATCACTGATATTTTCCTATTGATAAAAGAGACTTGTTTCTTCTACAATAGTTACAGTTGCTTTTTCATCAACACTCTTGGAAAACAATTCAAATTTTTGTAGTAGATTTTCCAAAACTAAAGAGAACTCTTGGAAAACAATTCAAATTTTTTCTGTAGTAGATTTTCCAAAACTAAAGAGAGGATTACCTTTTGTGTCTGATTTTGAAGCTTGACCCTGAACTGTTTTTCCTCTTCTGAGAATTAGTTCTGGATTGGGCACTGGTGTGACAGATGATTCTTGTGGATTCACCCTAGTACTAATCCTCTTAGGAGCCAGGATGAACTTGTGGAGTCACCAAATAGATAGTTACAACCAATAAAATGTCTAATCTTTGTCTATCATCAAAGATCAACTCTGTGTCGTATCCCAGGAAAGTAGAGCTTAAATTTCGTCTCCCTGGCAACAGCGCCAATTTGTTATCACTCCAAGAAACCCTTTGTAGTTGTAGACCAAAGGTGCTTGGTAACTTAAGAATATGATATGTAGGTGTGCTTGGAACAATGGGATGACTCAATGATTAATGTAATAGGAAACTCATCATACATTTCAAATGAAACAGTGCTTTTAGAAAACAATAATCAGATCAGATATTTTAAAGAGGGGATGAACAATACTAATATTGATTGCCAAATACAGCTAGGTGTAGGGCTTAATACAAGGTAGTAATAAATCCTTCACTTCAAGTTTATGAGCTTAATAAAGAGATGACAGTGTTTAAAAGCTAAGATAAACTGAGATAAAGTACAAAAACAAGATGCATGAGATCTTCTGATATTGAAAACAAAAGGAGACTGTAATTCTATTATCCAATAAGAGTTTATACAGTAGCCAAAATGTATTCTCAGTTTGAACCTTTATCTCTTAGAAAAGATAGGCATTTATATCCTTTTACAATTGGTTTTTAAGATCCTGAAAACTTGGATATGTATCTAAATATAGAAAATAAAACTAACTAAATACAATTGATAAGCAAAGACTAGTTCCTAGAACTCGAACTGTCTTCTATGTTGATCTTAACATCTGTACTTCATCATCTCTAGGACTCTGTTGTGTCATAGAAGGATAAAGGCACCTGTCTTTTTTAGCTGGACTCCTTCAATAACCATAACCAAAACTTTAGTTGACCAATTTAGCATTTGGTCTCAAAATCTCCACGAATCTCTGATGCTGAGTGTTTCTTGATTAGGTGGTTAATCCTTCGATGCTCCCAAACGATTTTTAAATACTTCAAAATTTCCTCTCTCTAGCTTAGATTTCCAAAAATTTCTTTCTGTGCTTTCACCAGCTAATTCACCTTACGATCTGCTGGTTAGCTGGTGAAAGTTTTGCCTTTCACCAACTAACTGGTTGTAAATTTACCCTTTGCGCTAGTGAAAGTTATGTCTTTGGCCAAAAAGGAAACTTCATCTCCAAAACTATTGTTTTACCAAAAACTTAGTGTGCCTTTGATTTATCTCCCTGCATATTCATAGCAACCTGGGCCAGTACCTGTAGATCTAGATGTGACTTACTTTTCTGCTTCAATTTTTTAATTTTCCTTTTAAGCCGTTTTGCCAACCATCACAAACTGTTATAGTCCTTGGTGATTTTCTTCTTTCTCTTTTTGTCTTTGACACTTTCACGAGACAACTTCTCAAATGCTTCATTTGTCTCTGCAAAATTGTCAGATAGGGATTTGTATCTTGCCTTGATTACTCTTTCCAAAACCTACTGTTGTGCAATAACCTCTTTTAGTTCCTTAATTTTCTGTGATTTCTTTGACTTTTTACTCTTTGATGTTTCACCTTCATCAATGGGAGTAAACGTTTCATAGTCTGGTGCAATTTCCATTGATTGTTCAGGGATTTTAATAGTTGGACTTTCATCTTCTTGCTTTGGCTCTGTTTCTGAGTCTGTGTATGGCAAATTAAGAATATTTCTCTTTTTTACTGTAGGTTGTTCTGAATTGGTTTCAAAGTCTAATTTTTTCTTATTCTTTTAGACTTTATGTTGGAAATCCTGTCCTCTAGTGGTCCTAGAAGAGCTCTCCTCCTCCTTGAGCTACTCTTACGAGTTAACCGCTTTCTTCCAGCTTTCTTCTGCTCATTCATGGGCTGAGTTTGGGTCTCAAAACCTTCCCAAAAAAGAAAATGTTGCCAAGTCCTTCCTCTTTGTCTTAGCTCTTCTAGAATTATCAGTTTGATCAAGCCAAAATGACAAAGGGTGTTTTTCATACTTAGAGGTTCAGCTCTAATCTTTTTACATACTTTGGTGAGGCTTTTGTGAAGGAAGAAAGGTAAATTTAGGAGAGTCTTCCCTGTGAAATGATCTAAAAGTTTGAAATTATATAGCATCAGCTTGTCATACCTTCCTTCTGAGGCGATATAGAGTTGAATGCCTTTGAACAGGTCCTGCCATTCATCTTCCAGATGAGAAACTGGCATGCTTTTCTTCCAGGTGATATCTCTAAACTCTGCCTTAAGGTATGCTCTGAAATTCAAATTCTTGGTTGTTGTTGTCTTAAACCAGCTCTGGCTTGATTTGGGTAAGCTGGTTGTTGCGGCAATGGCAGCTTCATCAACTATCATTTCTACAGAACCCACACTAGCTCTATTTCCATCATATGATTTAGCAAATTCTTCATCTATTATTTGGTGGCAACCATTTTTCAACCTTTCAACATAGCCCATGCAGCCTGCGTCTGAGAAACATTTTTGCACATCTGGATGTGAATGTAAGAAAGACAGGCTGTCCAATTCTTTCCTCATTAATGAACCACTTCGTTTCCTTTCCATCTATGACTCGAACCTCGGACAATTGGCAGACAATGTCACGGTAGTTTCCTGATTGAGCCAAGGTTTGGCGCTGGTGAAAACTCTCAGTGTTTCCAATTTCAAATATGGAACCATACCATATTGCCTGTGAACAATTCATGTTCAAAATATGAAGTGTCGATTTGATGTCGTCGGTTGAGTGGTACTGCTCCTTTACCTGTGATGATGAATGTGAATTCGTCATCTCCAACGCCATCATTGTTGAAGCATGCATTCACGAGCACAATCCGCCATAATATCCGATTTAAATGTGTATAACGGAATCCTCATCATCATTCGCTTCCACCAGCGCCTCATAATAATTATGTGATGTGTGTCAAACATGTCATCTTTTCAATTTCTGAAATCGTGGAAGAAAAACATGTGTTTCATGCTTTCACCAGCTAACTGTCTTCGGGAAAGTGCTCTTTAACCATTTAGACTCTTCGCTTTCACCAGCTAACATCAACCTTGCAACATGCATTAGCTGTTAAAAATATTTTCATGCAATTTTATAGAAACAACCTTTATGGATCAACTTATTTCTAAGGCATGAATTTAAAGCCTATGTTTTGACACTAGAAGAAACTAAAAACAAAATAGAGAAACCTACAGATGACCATGCTATCACCTACAAAATGAAACCAAGTGACTGATTCATTTTGGGAGCTAACACTTGTTTCCCCCGAACTCATCCCATCTGCCATTGCCTTAAGATATTATGACTGATGACCATCGTCTCTTGAAGGTCTCTTCCAAAATGTCTCCATAGAACTCAGGGAAAAGACCATTCTCATCGATATTGAAGTTATCAATGCCCCACTCGATTATAATATCTTGTTCGGTTGTAGCTACATGTATGCTATGAAGGCAGTTACCTCTTTCATCTTTTGAACGATGATGTTCCCCCATAATGGGAAGATCATTACCATTGACCAAGTCTCACATTACGAGCCTAACGCTTCTACCAACATCGATAACATTCTCCCTCTCATACACACGAGTCATGATGCCTACCCACTCATCGAAATGGGTCCTGGAATTTTCAAAGATCCATCATTGTTAGGAACTTACCATGGTGCACCACGGCTCCTTCATCCTTCCAATCAAGTATGCATCGTATCGTCCATTGGAACTGACATAGAGGATACCCTTCCTCCTAGGGAGACTTCTATCATATCTAACATCCCACTAGTCGTAGAGATCCCCCCTCATGAGCCTCCTGTGAACTTGTCAACTCCACCAGTTCATGATTTCACCTCTCCCCAAGGCCATATCCTAGTTTGGGAGATAGTTCCCCAAGCCATTACTCAAATCCCCTTGTTTTACCCTCCACTAGGCGTACAAGATTTCCAAGTAGCCGCAACGCTTACCCTCCCTAATATGGTGTTAGCAATTCCATTTTAGTATTTACATCCATGAGAGATGGTCCCTCAACCATCCCTTCCCCCCCAAATGGAAGGAATCCCAATGACGATTCCCATACTCACTCCCACCATACCCTCTGCACCCCCACTCACTAACCTCCCTGCCATAGCTGGGGGAAGGTGAAAGAAGAAGGAGCCCACATATCCACTTCCCCCATGCATCCAACCTCCTTGTGCACTATGTGAGAAAGATGGACACCAAACCAACAACTGCCCATCTCTACCCGAGTTACGAAACCTAATTCCACTCAATCAAACATCATCAAAGTTTGCCACTATAGCAAGTACTTCCGCTACCACCGCTCACTCAAGTAGCAAAGGGATGCGAACCAAATTCTCTTACACTTTATGTTCATAATATGGCCATTATACACACCATTTCCCAGCACTGTCATGCTTCCGATAGACATTAGCCACAGTATGCCAAAGCTTCCAGAACGATCCCAATCCAACTACATCATCTCTACCAAAAACCACTGACATCCATTATGTCACAAATTCAGTCAATGAACGTATGAGATGCCCTTTCTCTCTATGTGAATCCTTCGATCATTTTACATACCAATGTCCTATGATCATTGAATACAAGCAACGCCAATTGACCCTGATTCAAACCCCTGCACCCCCTACAAAATCGATGGTTGAAATTACCTCATCACTAGAGAGTTTTCATATCATTTCTCCTGATCCTGAGGAACTCTCAATGCCTCCATGGTTCTTGGATGACTTATCCGAGGATTCACCCCCAAATCCCCCCAATTCTCCCGTACATTTCCCTACAGAAATTTGACATCCAACTACCACTGATACTCCTCAGTACTTCGATATTTGGTTTATGTCGAGCAAATCATCGCAATATCATTGCATCATTCCCCTTGCTTCTGCATCACCAGGGGACAACCACACGATGACAGTCACCGATATCACTCTTTACAACCCCTTGTATTCCCTCCAATTCCACTGTGACAAGGACATACTCAAAGAGTTAAACACCCTCGACTACCCATGGGATGCGCTACACCACAGAGCGCTCTTCTTTCCACAGGAAGCCTCCACACCTCCTAACCAACACCCCATATATGCGGTCAAAACCAAGGATTTTATCCCATCAGGGCATATCGACTGGTTCAACAACCCCATTCCTGCCCCTGATGCTTTTGAAGAAGGAAACATGGCCAACATTTCCCCAACCATCAAAATCAACATTTCCATAAAAAATGGAGTCGTCAAGGATATCACCATTGGCGCCGCTTGCACTCCTCAAGAAATCACCACATATAAAGCCCTCTTCCAAGAATATCGGGATATTTTTGCCTAGTCATACACAGAAATGCATGGCATTGATCCCTCTATCGTCGAACATCACATCGACACCTGGCCTGACATTACACCAGTTCGTCAAAAATAGCGACTGCTACACCCATCTAAATTAGCAGCCATCAAAGCCAAGATTGAAAAATTACACACGGCTGGGTTCATCTACCCCATCACCTATACCTCATCGGTTTCCAACCCAGTACCCTTTAACAAAAAATAGGGCACTATCTGCATTGCACGAACTTTCGTGATCTCAATCACGCATGTTCCAAAGACAAATTTCCAACGCCTTTCATAGATCAAATTATCGATGACTGCACAGGCCACGAGGCTCTATCCTTCATGGACGATTTCTCTGGTTATAATCAAATCCAAGTCCACCCAGCTGATCAATACAAAACTGCATTGACTACCCCTTGGGGTACTTTTGCATATCGTGTCATGCCTTTTGTCTTAAAGAATGCGGGTGCAACTTTCCAATGGGCTATGACATACATTTTTCATGATCTAGCTCATATCATCCTCGCATACTTGGATGATCTCACAGCTCAATCCAAGAAATGTACCCAACATCTTGATGATTTACGGATCATCTTCCAACGGTGTCGTGAGTACAACATCTTCTTGAACCCCCTCAAGTGCGTGTTTTGCATCACTGGAGGGTCCATCCTCAGATTCATCATTTCCCAAAGCGGTTTTACCATGGACCCCCTTAAAGTCCAAGACATCACAGAATTCCACCTCCCTGGAATTTACGTCAACTCCAGAGCCTACAAGGAAAAGCTAACTTTCTACAACGATTTGTCCCAGACTACGCCACTTGAGCACACAGTTTCCTTCACTTACTATGCCACGACATCACATTTCACTGGGATGAACATGCCCAAAAAGCATTTGACGATCTTAAAACAGCACTGTCTAATGCCCCTTTAATTAGTTCACCTGACTATAATCGCGACTATATCCTCTACATCTCGGCATCAGCTGTCTCAGTAGTAGGAGTTCTCATTCAAATCAACGATGACAATCATGACCATGTCATTTACTACATTAGTAAAAACCTCTCAGGGCCACCCTTGAAGTATAAACATGAAGAGAAACTAGCTCTTGCAGTCGTCCTCATAGTCCAAAAACTGCGTCATTACATTCTGTTTCTCATGACTAAGGTCGTCGCAAATTCCAACCCTATGCAATACTTGCTCAGTCGTAGACAAATTAATGGAAAATTTTCCCAATGGATCGTTATCCTTCAGGAGTACGATATTGAATTTTCAACACCCAAGAGAAAGAAAGCTCTTGTCCTCACCGAACTTGTCACAACCTTCCCCTCTGATACTACCAGTGCCCCCATCAATACCGACTTCCTCGATGAACATCTCTTTTACATCACTTCGTATGATCCTTGGTACAGTGACCTCCTCATCTACCTCCGAACCCAAAAGTTCGGTAACCACCTCTCACGAGATGATCGTCGTCGTATTCGCCACCAGACCCCCCTCTATCTCCTCATCGGAGATATCTTATATCAGCAAGGGGTCAACACCATACTTCGTCGATGCTTGACTATTGATGAGGCCAATAGAGTCTTGAATGACTGCCATAGCGGCGCATGTGGGGGCCATGTTTCGGGAATCTCCACTACTCAAAAAATCATCTGAGCAGGTTATTTTTGGCCTACATTGTTTCACGATTGCATTCATGTCGTGAAGCGATGAGAGAAATGTCATCTTTATGCCAACAAAGCACGAGCACCACCTTCTCTTCTCCACCCAGTCATTACTACTAGCCCCTTTTCTAAATGGGGCATCGACTTCATGACTTGTAATCCCCCATCTAGCAATGGAAACAAATACATTGTTTTTGCAGTCGATTACTTCACAAAATGGGTTGAAGCTATGCCCACCTTCAACAACACCACTGACACTGCAGCGTGGTTTTTCTTTAATCATGTCATATCCCGCTTTGGAGTACCACTCCAACTAGTTTCCGATCATGAGAAACACTTCGAGAATGAGATTTTCATAGAAATATCAACTTGGTTAGGATTCTCCTACGAGTTTGCCTCACCATATTACCCTCAGTCTAACGGATAGGTCGAAGTAGTTAACAAGGTCCTCAATACCATGTTACAGCACACGGTTAATAAACATAAGACCAATTGGCATCATATGTTATTTTTTGTGCTATAGGCTTACCGTATGGCCGTGAAAATGACCACTGGTTTCACACCATTTCATCTAGTCCATGGGGTTGAGGCCACTCTTCCCATCGAGTGCAAAATTCCCACCTTACGCACCACAATAGAGCTATTACCCGACACTGCTCCAATGGAGCAACGCTTGCTGAACTTAGAGTCCCTGGATGAAGATCGTCGATCTTCATTACAGAACAATGAGGCAGCCAAAAAATGGTCAAAGTCCACCTTTGATTGCCATGTCAACCTTCGCTCATTTCATGAAGGCGACCCCATCCTTTCTTATGATATCGCTCATGATACCCTTGGTCATGGAAAATTTGAGTCACTATGGCATGGCCCCTACATTATCCAACATTGCCTCACCAAAGGTGCATACATCCTGGCTTCCCCCGAAGGCCTCTCTCTCAAAGAACCTGTCAACGAGTAATACTTAAAGAAATTTTACGCCTAAGCATAGCCATTTTACTTTGTGTTATTTCTTTTATAGTGTTTTTAGTCTTTTTTCCATCCCTCACATCTAAAACTATCATTTGTGCTATTCACAGATGCTTCCTCCACTAGCCTACCACATCAGTTATGCTAACAACGCTAGCTGTTGGACACAAAATCTCACTTTGGCAGCTTGGGCCCTCTATACCCCCTCACATGAACTACTCCACTCTAGCAGCATATGTTTGGGTTCAGCAACCAACAACCAAGTTGAATACATTGTCTTCATTGGCCTCCTCGCCGATGCCCAACATCATTGTATTCATCACCTTAGCGTCTTTCTCGACTCTCAACTAGTCGTCCTCCAGCTCAACAATGTGTATCGTTTCCGCGATCCTTGCCTCTTTCACAAATACCTACAAGTTAGACTTTTATCTCGACATTTTGATTTCATTACATTTACACATATTCCAAGACAATTGAATCAAATTATAGATAACTTAGCTAACATTGTGTTAGATTGGCATATATCACATCAAGATATCTCTACACACACATAAACCATCAAGAACTTGTCACAGCATATATGGATTAGACATCATCAACACATTAGAAAACACATGTAAACATCACATAGACAGCA
>SNQJ01S0085554.1:18536-52793 GCA_010110895.2 Picea sitchensis | reverse complement strand
TGATGATACATAAGAAAATTTGAAGGCTATTTTATCAATAATATAATATGTATATATAATTTTGGGTGAACTTTTCACTGAATTATAAAATCTTGTAAGATATTGGTGAATCTTTCATTGAATTATAAAATCTTGTAAAATCTTAGCAAATCTTTCATTGAATTATAAAGCCTTGTAAATTTTTGTGAATCTTTTACTAAATTATAAAAACATCACAAAATCTTGGTGAATGGTTTGATAAATTATAAAACCATATATAATAATAGGTAAATATTTTTCCATTTTTCGAAAAATAAACTTATTTTTCCCCTCCTCCAGATAACACTGCAAGAATCAAGGGTTGCACTTGTAAAGTTTCTTATTGTACATTGTTACATATCCCTTTACTATTTTTTATTATATTTCATCACAAAGTTCTTATATGTGTTGATCTTTCCCTCGAATTCTCTCAAGCTTAGGAGAGATTAATCTATACTCTACCACTTCTATTATGGATTCTTCATTATGATTCATTGATTATGAAAGGAATCTTCAAGTGAATCATAGGATGCTTCTAAATAGGAGGGTTCATTAATTTGTCCATCATTAATTTTGAAAGTGTAAGAATGCTAATAGGTCACATTTGATGCACGAATTCCTCTCTAATCATCCATTTGTACCCAAAAAAGGATCCATTTCCAATGAACCGAGAAACTTTTGTCCATAACATATTTTTGGTTTATAACAAAGTTAAAAGACACAACTTTGTAATAAATGTTGGGCATAGATTAGGAATTATAACTGTAGGGCATAAATTAAGGCACACAAACACCCACTAAGAAAAAATATCAACCATTGGGTACAAATGAGAGCATAAAAACCTCTAGTGGGTATAAATTTTGACCTGAAAAAAGTAAATTATATTATTGGTTATAATAATTGCAATTTGGAATGACGTATCACATTCTTTTCCATGCAAAGATGACATGGCCATCAAGTCATGGGGCATGACATCTGTAGTCAATAAAAAATATGAGTACTAGGAAATGGAATATGCAAAAGAAAACCTCTTTAACAATTTCCTAGCACGAAAAAGGAATGATTGGATCGGTAATGTAGGTCCTAATTACTTAATGGAAATCTTTGATTTTAGACATGCAATGGTGTTATATAGTCTCTAAAAATAATGACTGGTGAAGATAAAAAATATTAGTTCAAACACAAAATACATATGATCAATTTTCAATTTAGGCTTAAAACATTTAAGAAAAAATACAACATTCATATTGAATTTCAGTCATAAAATAAATTTTCAATTTAGGTTTAAAACACACAAGAACAAGTTTCAAACTAGGATCAAAACACATGACATTCTCCTATCACAAAAAAATAGAAAATTGGTTAAAAACTAAATTAATAAAACTTCCTAGATAATCTTTCATTTCCTTCAAATTTTTCATGTACTCTTGTACTAAAATACCTTGTAAACAAAATCCTAGCTAATTTGTTGACTTTACTCATCAAAACTACTCGTATGCTTCTAAGTTCTAACCTACCTAGAGATAAAATGTAGAGATGATTTCAAAAATATTTTCAATATATAGTTGAGCACTCAATCAAAGTGTGAAACTCATTTAGCCTAATACACTTGGTATATAATCAATTTTAACAAATCATTTGGGACCTAACCATCCCCCTCAATACAAAATATAGATACAATGAAACTAGTTGTTTGGAGCATTGCCCTCAACTTTCACTGCAGGAGGCTCAACAATCTCTATCTCAATAGGCTCAACAACTTCAATGAATGGTTGCAATGCATCCACATTAGTATCATTTGAGCACATAAATCCCCATTTTTCTATCATGACATACAATCAAAGTGAATACTTTGTATAAGAGAAAGATACTAAGCTACCTCTAACCAAAAATTAAAATGAAATATAACACCACTTTCAATTTTACAAATGTTCACATAATGATCCTCTTTATCTAATTACATATTTTATCCCCATTCTTGTTAACCTATTCAATGTACAAACATGCACCTTAGCATATTCTTTCGAGTTCTGCTTCACATGATTTACATTCAAGGGAGTGTTGATGACCAATACCACTCACAATCTCACATTATTATGTGAACGTTCATTAAGGACCTTCTGTGGCACCCAGAAAGTCCTTAATGTGGCACTTTGTTACCCACTTGAAACTTATGTAGCACCCATTGTTGATCATGGCATTGCGTGTACTTGGCATTGGACTTCTGTAAAATATCATGAACCTGTTGGTAGATGTGATGGATCCATGCAATGAATCGGGTGGCTTTGTCAGCTTCAGGTGGAGTAGGGGATGAGTTGGTCAAGGTGGATGCCAGGGGTAGTGTAACATCCATGGGGCCTAATGGTTGGAATCCCAACCCCACCTAAAAGGGGTTGTGGCTAATTGAGCTATGTAGGGCTCGGTTGTAGCTATGTTGGACATAGGGAAGACTCTCATCCCATGTGCGGGGGTGCTTGGAATTGTACATGCACAGGATATGCACGATAATCCAATTGACAACCTTAGTTTGGCCATCTGTTTGGCGGTGGAAGGCAGTGGATTTGGTGAGTTTGGTGTCCAGCAGTGACTAGAGGCTCGAACATAATGTGTTGAGGAACCGACTGTCCCGATATGAGACAATAGTTTGTGGGATTCCAAAATGTACCCATACTCATTCAACTGGTGTGATTCTCTTCTTGCAGGAAGCTAAAATCGCCATCTTGGAAAAGCGATCAAAAACCACAAAAACATAGTCATTTCCCCTCTTGGTGGAAGGAAGGCCCGACATGTAGTCCACTGAGATGGATTCCCATGGCCTGTTAGGAGTAGGCAGAGGGGTGTACATGCCTTGTTTCTTAGTGGTCAGTTTAGAAATAGCGCAAGCGGTGCAAGACCTAATATACTTGCTGACATCCTGTCGAAGTTTTGTCTAGTAGAAATGTTTCTGTAGCGTTACCATTGTCTTTTCGACATCAAAATGTCCTACCACCCAACTGTAGTCAGATTCCCAAATCATATTCACTCGCTCGCTTGATGGAACACAAAGATCAGCCAAACGACACAACAACCCATCCTAAATATGGAAATTAGTGACAACTGAGTTTTCTCCCAACATTTGGTAGGCGGTGGCAAAGTCAAGGTCTATCTCACAGAGGTGGGGCCATATGGAGGTCTTGTGGCCGTAAGAATCTAGCACCATGGTGAGTGTTGTGACTGGAGTTCGACTGAGGAAATCAATAACTCGATTGGTACTTCCTGTTTTATAATTGATGTTGAGGTGGAACCACTGCAAGTATGTGGACGAATTCTGATGGTGGTCATTTTGTAATTTTCCTTATGTCTACATGAAATGCAATGGCTTATGATCAGTGTGGATGATTATCTCTTTCCCAAGAATGTTATGTCTCCATTGGAGACAGGATTGCACAATGGAGTACATTTATTTGTTGTAAGTAGGGTAATTACAAGCAAGATCTGATAGTGTCTCACTATGATATGCCATGGGGTGGTCGTTTTGAGTGAGAACGATGCCCACATCATAGTCTGAAGCATATGTCTCGATCTCAAAGGGTTGTTGCAGGTTCAGCAATGAAAGTACCGGGGATGAGCATAAGCGTTGCTTCAAATCATCAGAAGCTTGTTGTTGGGATAGGCCCGACACAAATTTTTCCTTACCACCACCCCTGGTTACTTGGCTGAGGGCCCATGCGATATGAGAGAATCCTAGCACGAACCTGCTATAGAAATTGGCAAGGCCCAAGAAGCTCTGAAGCTCAGTGAGTGTGGTTGGGGCTGGCCAGTCACGGATGATCTGGATCTTGGCTGGATCCACATGCACACCATGTTGATCATGGATGTAGCCTAGGTAATGGACCATGTCCACGCTGAAGGATCATTTTTCCAAGTTGACATATAGCTTGTGTTGCCACAGGGTGTGTAGAACATGTTGAATATGTTGCAAGTGTTCCACCCAAGTCTTGATGTAAATGAGGATGTCATCCAGATACACCACTACAAAAGTATTGGTGAAAGGTCGTAGGATATCGTCCATCATCCTTATGAAAGTTGTTGGGGAATTTTTCAAACCAAAGGGCATGACCAACCATTCGAAAATACCTTCTTTTGACTTGAAGGCGGTCTTCCATACATCTGTCTGTTCTATTGGGACCTGGTTCTGGCCAGACTTCAAATCAATCTTACTGAAATATTTCCCCCCCATGAGCTGATCAAGGAGGTCATCGATTCGGGGAATCAGGTACCGGTTCCGGAATGTGATTTTATTCAAGGCCCGGTAATCAATGCAGAGTCGCCAGGTCACGTCTTTCTTCTACACCAACATGATTGGACTCCCATAAGGTGATGAGGTGGGATGGATGTGCCCCTTGTGGAGCAGTTCTTGGATCTACCTCTTGATCTCCTTGTTTTCTAACAGAGAGCGACGATAGAATGGCCTATTGGGTAGCGGTGTGTTGGGGGTCATATCGATGGGATTCTTGACCTGGAAGTGTAGAGGTACCCTGGTAGGTGAGGAGAAGATATCTGAGTATTCTTCCATGACCTTATCCACTTGCTTCTATTGTGTGGAGAGATCGACCGCGGAGGCCTTGGATGTGGCTATGATCTTTCGCTCACTCTAAGAGCGAATCACGAAGAAGAAAAAATTCCCGTTCTGAGAGATGACCTTCCTGCATTGCTTGGAAGAGATCAAGGAAATAGCACTAGGTGGGACTACCTCGGGTATCCTGTACAATTTCTTGTTCAAAGTAAAAATAAAACTATGAGGCCTAGACTCATATACAACACGACGTTTCTATAAATAAGGTTGGCCCAAAAGAACATTACAAAATTCGAGAGGAGCAACATCACAAAATACCTTGTCTTTGAAGGGCTTGACGTCATATGAAATTCGACACTGTTGGTTGATGTGGAGATTGCTTCCTTGGTGGAGACATCCAATGGTGTAGGGTTGCAGGTGTGGCGTTGTCGACAGTGCTAGCCACTTGAAGACCTCTGCTGAGATGAGGTTCTTTTGGCTACCGCTATTAATAATGAAGTGCGGTAGGGTGTCTTTTACCCACATGTGTGAATGGAAAAGTCGCTCGCCTTCTTATGGCTCATCTGATTCACCGAGATGGAGCTTGGTGGTAGCAACAATGACACTAGGTTCTGCGTCAATGCTCTATCTCCCTCTTTCTGGTTCTGACTCAGATTCGAAACCCGCATATGATTCAAAATCTTTCACTTCAACCACCATTGACTGTTTTGAGCGTCAATCAACAGTGTTATGCCAAGAGCTCTTATGGAAGTCACACTACTTTCCGATATCTTTCTTTGTCTTTCCGGTGTCTTTCTTTGCTTATGTCTTGGACTGGTTGTTCTGATGTTGTCCATCTTTGCTATGTCCTTTGTTCTGTGGGTTGGGGCCACCCTTTCCTAGCTTTTGTTGTTGTGAGGGGTTCCCAGGCCCAAATTGTGCGTCTTTTGTTTGATCTTTTGGTCGATTTTGAATGCATATCGATAGGCCGCACCCAAGGACGAGATGTCCAGAAATTCCATTTCGGTCTAGATGTATCTATGCAGAGAACCATGATACTTGAGCACCATATGTCTCTTAGAATATTTGATACCCAACTTGGTGTGCAAGGTATGGAAGATATTTGTGAACTCTGGCATTGCTTGGTCTCTTTCTTACTGTAATGTGGTCCATTTTATATACAAGTCGTTATAACTTCCGACAGGGTAGTATTGTTCCTTAATAGCATCCCTGAAGGATTACCAGGTGACCGTGACTGTAAATAATGAGGGATTCTCTTTTTCCTTTTTCTCACAAAAATTTTCCCACCAATCTCTGATATGGGGAACGACTTTGAGAAGCGCAAAAGTAATATTTTCTCTATTCAAAAAGTTATGGACAGAAAAATACCCTTTTAGTAGATTCAACCATTTTTCTATAGCATCTGCATCTATCTGACCTTCAAATATAGGAATATCAAAGTTGATTTTTACCTTGAAGGGGGTGACACCTCCGCACGAGGAAGATGTGTTGCCTATCGGTAGCCACCGAAGGATTTGCAAAAAACTATCCATCACCTCATAACTATGTTGTGTGAGGGCTTCCTCAAGCAACATTTTGAAAGGATCTCATGTCTTGTCATATTTCTTTTCTCCCACCATGAGAGGTCTCTTGGGTGTGCGAGAGATTTTTCCTCAAGAGAAACAAGCTCAAGACCCAATTCTTTGTACCCTAACCTCATTGGGGACATGCATTAAAAACGATAAGGAGCAGACTACTCTAATACCACTGATCTGTATTTTATGAGCAGAACGAAATGAATACATATTATTAAAAGATGTTTAACACAGAATAACAAAGATATAGTAAAATTGGTTTCTATTCAATAAGAAAATAAGATGAAACTGTAAAATGCAGCAGAAAACAAGCTTGTTGGAATGGTGACGGCTTATCTCTGAGAAGAGATGTGACGGTTGCGCTCATTTGCAAGAAGATGATGACAATGAGGCTTTGAAGGCATTTTTATAATAAATATGAATGCCAAAACCCTAGAAATCCAAAAACCTAACCCTAGGAGGTGAAGTGTCAAAAGTCGTGTGGGCCCCATTGGGGTAAACTAGTACATCAACTTCCCGGGGTCGTAAATTTTGCATACAATCTTCGTTTTAGGTACACGATAGTCCGTTGGAAAGGTCTATCTGAGGATTACACATGTTGTCATCACACTCTCACTTTGTTTACAGTTATACTGTGGCAAGCCCTAAAAACGTTGTTTAGGGCCTCAAAACGGCCTCGAAAGTTGAGGACCCAAAAACTAGGAAAAAATTGTCAAACTAGAAAACGGCTAAAATGAACTAGTTGGAATAGGTGGAGGCCACCAACATCCATCTAGATCATATTCTATGCTCTATGATATGCTTTGTATCATACACAATATACATCAGAGTACATTTTAGTGACAAGATCAATATTTAATTGCTAAAGGCGATTTGATTTCATAATTGTTGATGGGTCACTATATGTCTCGTCTCCTCTGTTGTAGGTACATCGATTTGTCTTCCATAATAGTCTTGGGTGAATATGTGATATAATATCTACAAGGATCCTTTATTAGATCATTAGATCATTGAATTGGTCATCAAAAATTAGTTAATGCACAAATTAGTTAATGCACAAAAGGTTGTAACCTAGCTCTATCCATACAAGGTCAAGAAAAATTGTTGAATATATAAATATAAGCACATGGTCTAATGACAAAGTAGTTCATCTTTATCACTCTACTCCTATCATAATCAATATCTAAAGTCAATCACCAAATCTAGATGTTCAACAAAGTCCCACACGTCAATTAATCCTACATCTATGAAATAACTGTAGAAGCAGGATTATTCATAACAATCTGGAAAACTTCATCCTTGCGAGAAGATTTATTGTCAAAAAAGGACATAGTTCGAAGGTGTTGAAGGATTTGTAGAGATTCCATATGAGTTCAGGAACCCGCAAAACACCTAGGGCGTGCCGAGCACACAGCTTTCTGCAAATTCATTGCCTCAAACTTTGTTGGAAAAAGAGCCGTCTCGAATAATCCTTATCCTACGCGTTCAAGGGACACTCATTGAATTCGTTTGGATTTCGTGACTCAAACTGTGTAAGTCCTCTGGACCATAGAAAATTTCCGTTGGCAGTTGCCCATAGTTTTCATTGTCGTTTTCGATAATATATCTTTTAAATGAAAAAATTCCTCAGCGAATGAGTTCAGAATTTATACGTTGTCTAGCCCGCGGTCAACACCGCCTACCATTTTTAATTCACAGAAGTCAGACTTGAGGTGATAATGAAACCCTAGGCCGAGACCACCGTCACACTGACCAGTCGCAGACAAACTTCTTTCACGTGGATTCAAAAAATTTAAAGTTCTCTTTTCACATAATTCGTATAAATATAATAAAAAGGCATTGTGCAAACATTCTACCTTTTTGAACATTTTCACCGGAATCTGGTGATCATAATGAAATAATCATTTTGTTCTAAAAACATGCTACTAAAAATATCTATTAAAAACATTACATAAAAGAATGTCATACATTTTGCAATAAATACTTACCTTAAATATATATTTTTTAAATTGATTAAATAGAAATAACCCTACTAAATTTTTTGGTATTTTGCGGGCTTTTTATTATTATTGTTCCTAAGTGAGAAAAGTGATTTGGAACTTCAGATTTGAGAGATTTGGGTGATTGAGTCTCTATAATTCAAGTGTCCCTAGAGTTTTTGGGGTGACAAAATTCTAATTCAAACAAGCTCAAAGTAGTAGTTTCACAAGTTTTGTTTTCCAATGGATTAAGATTCAAAAATTTTTTAAAAGATCGAATGTTTAGACAACCCCATGTTTGAACTATTTTAAAGATTGTTGGGTGGAAAGTGATATTTTCATTTCTTTAGATGCTTGAGGGTTATGTTCAAGGTTAGTGGATAGGTATATGACCCATGCTCCTTCTCTAAGGGATGATGGTGCAACAGAGTGCACCGCATATAGAATGTGAAAATTTCGCCTTCAACTCTAACTCATCAAGTTCATTGGGATGGATCTTAGTGGTAGAAATAGTGGCACTAGGTTCCATGTCAATGATATGTCTTCCCCTTTTTGTTTCTGGCTCAGGGTCAGAATCTTCATTTGGTTCAGAGGCTTTCACCTCATCCAAGAATGAATAATTTGAGTGGTATTAAGCGGTGTTATACCAAGGTCTCTTATGGAAGTGTACCCACTTCCAATTATCTTCACGTGTCTTTCCAGTGTCCACTTCTTTTGCTTCGCGGCTTTATGCTGGTTGTCTGATGTTGTCCATATTTTCTTTGTCCTTTGTTTTGCAGGTCGAGGCCACCCTTTCCCTCCCATCTATTTTCAAGCTGCATTGTGGGTTCGAGGCCCCAATTTACGTCTTTGTTTGAGCTTTCTCGTTTATCAGATGAAATTTTGTACCCAGGGCAGAGATGTCTATAAATTCTATTTTAGTATGGATGTATCTATGTGAAATTGCTTGGTACTTAGGCACACGGATATCACTTTCGAATATTTGATACCATGTTGGTGCACAAATTATAGAAGATGTTGTGAACTCGGCCTTTACTTGGTCTCTTTCTTGTTGCAATGTGGTCCATTTGTATACAAAATTAGTCATAAATTAAATGAGGGGTGAGTATTGTTCCATGGCAACATCTTTGAAAGATTCCCATGTGGTTTTGATTGTAAATAATGAGGGTTCATGTGTTTCATTTTTCAAAGTTTCCCACCAATCTTTGACATAGGTAATGACTTTGAGGCGCCAATAATCTTTTTTCTCCTAGTAGAAAAGAAGTTATGGACATAAAATACCCTTCTAGTAGATTCAACCATTTTTGGCTGGCCATCTATGAGACCTTCAAATATAGGAATATCAAAGTTGATTTGTACCTTGAAGAGTATGCCTCCACTCGAGGAAGATGTGTTATCTGTCGATAGTAGCCGAGGATTTGCACAAAACTCTTCATCATCTAGTTCCTGTTGCATGAGGGATTCCTCAAGCAACATTTTGAAATGATATCTTTTCTCGTTGTCTTTCTTTTCTCCCACAATGAGAGATCGCTTAGGCATGCAAGAGATTTTTTTTCCTCAGAAAAAGCTGAAACTCAATTCTTTGTACTATGGCCTCATTAGGGACATGCATTAAAAAACAATGAAGAGCAACATGCTCACGATACCATTGATTCAAATTTTATGAGTAGAATGAAATGAATCAAGTTATTAAAGATGTTTAACATAGAGTAGCAATCATGATGCGTTAGGACTTCGGTCAATGAGGAAATAAGATGAAGCTGTAAAATGTAATTGGAAAGTAGCTTGGAATGATGGTGACTTATCTCTGAGAAGAGAGATGTGATGGTTAGCTCATTAAGAACATGATTAGAATGAGGCTTTGAGGCCTTTTTTATAATAAACATGATTTCCAAAACTCTCATGTCAAAACCTAACCCTAGGAGGTTAGAAGCGCCAAAAAGTTATGTGGAATTTGCGTAGAAATAAGGGTTATTTATCAACTTCTTGGGGTAAGTAACTTTGCATACAATCTCGGTTTAGAGCCGCGATAGCTCATTGGAAGGTCTATCCGAGGACTACATATGTTTTAAATTGAGTCAATTCCATTTACAGGGTTTGACTTTGGCGAGGAGCCCTAAAGCGTTGTTTTCGGACTTGATGGAAAATTAGGACTTGTTTTCCTATATCATTCACGCTAAGGTTTTGTGTTTAGATTGAATTATGCCTTAATACTTACTGAGGCGTCTTTATAAAATGGGGAAAAGATTTAGGAAGCAATTGATTCAAGTCTTCCATCGCGTAACGATTAAAATCATTCTCATGCATTAGTTAGAGTCACAAAATGACTATTTAGGATTCATTCATTATGCGAAATGGTTTTGGTAACCCTCAGTTGGGAGAAGTAGATAAGCCATTCGTTGAGGAAACCCTTGTGAACCCGACAACCTCTCTTCCACCTCTCGAGGCTTTTGATTTTTCCCTTAACAATGAAACCTCGAGCTACCCTAATGTCATTCAAAAGGACAATCAGCAAGTTACATGAAAAGGATTGTACTAAAACTGTGAAGAGACCTATAGGAAATAAGTTAAAAGGTAGTGTTGATGTCAATTTCAAAAAGAAACAAAAGAGAGTTGGTCGGTTAATTTCCCAAATTATTTGAAATAAAACAAACCCTGCAGACCCAATCAGTATGATTGAAGTCAGTGAGCTTCGATTTCGAGAGATGACAAAATTCCTTGTGAAGAAGACAATGTAATCATTAGGGATATAACACGATGCGACCACTATAACTATGTAATAGATAATTTGCCTTCTTGTTTGAAAGATAACCCAGAGTTCTGTGGTATCTAGCTCTGCAATAAATTTTCTATCCATATGGATGGTTCTATGATCTGTAATCTTGTTCATTCTGATGCAAATGCCTCATAGTCACAATGTGATGTATGCCTATCATGGATCGACATATACTATATCGATGTCCTGTTTCTATAGTCACGAGTCAAGTCTTTAAGAGACCAAGTTGATATGTTAACAAAACAAAACTTGAGACTTGAATCCATCATCCAAGGGAAGGAGAAGCGTTTGAAAAACACAGTTCATGTGATTTTTAAAAGAAAGCGTGGCATTCTGCAGCTATCGTTAACTCCAAAGTTTATTGATACGATTTGGTTTTATGATTAGAGGTATGATTTTTTTTTTTTTTTTTTTTTTTTTTTTTTTTTTTTTTATTTAATATAAATATAAAACTATTTTTTTATTATTAAGATTAGCGTTTATTTATTCAATAAAATGAGATTGCATTGCTATTATAACTAGCTTCTGATCGCCAAAGATTACGTAGCCCGGTCACGAAATTGAATTTTTTGATTTGATAATTGAAAACATATTTGAGATCTTCTTATTTTCTTTTGTTTTGGGATAATTAAAGACCCCATGAATTCAAAGATGATATGGGGCACTTTTGAGATCTCCCAACCATATCTATTATCTATTTTGAATAAACAGAATTAAACTGTTGGTAGTTTTTTGATATCTAGTGAAATCGGGGTGGTTGCATCCACCTTTATTTTTTGAAACCAATTTGATCTTATGAGCGGAAACAATTATGTTTCCTGGAACCTATATAAACATATCATTTGGTAAACATTGCATCATCTCTTCCTGGGGCAAGAGTATGGGCGTTTTTTATCGCAGACTTGAATGGAACAAGATGCACATTATAGCTTTAGATTTTCTGTATGATGTTTTGATTCAAGTTATGTTTATGTTGATTTGATAATAGATGGTGATTTCTTTCGTCATCGTGATTTATTACCAGTTGACATGATTCATTTTTTATATACTACCCATATCTTATGTTTTAGATACAATATATACACAACGATCATCTATCCAATTTAAATTAGAGATTTATCTCTAATTTACTGTTGAATATTTTACATGCAAGTTCTTACGGGAAGATTTGGCTCGTCGTAATTACTTGTAAAACATTAGATCACTGTAACTGTGTCCCTTTTATGTTAAGTTATCAAAACTCAATCTCCAGTGCATTGTTTCGCTTTTGTTCGAAACAACATTATGATCCGTTGCAGGTTTACTTCCTAGATAAAGGAGGTTGGATATTCTCTATTGAACAAACATTGGATGCATTAATAGGTTGTCCCATTGGCCTATTTAGTTTGCTTTTTTGTTTTAAGTTTATATATATGGTATGATTTCCATTATCTATAATTTTTTGTTAGATAAAGTAGTTTAATATTTGATTTCATGAGCGTATGTATCAGAAAACAAACCAAAAATTAAATAGTATTTTCACGTTCTTTATTATTGTTGTTAAAGGAACCAATTTACATTAGATTTTTACGAGTTTAGTTAAAACTTTGTGATTTTGTCACCGAGATTGTATATAGAATTATTATACATATTGTACATTATATATTTAATGTACATATAGATTTTAGTGATTATTTATTTATTAAAGTTATTGTATTTCCTTTAGTTATTTTTTCTCTTTCTTTCAGAACTTAGATCGACCAATGGAGCCGCTAAAATCGTCAGGGTGGATTAATCCAAACGGCTTAGGTTAATTAGACAACCCCGTACTAGATTCACTCTTTTAGTTGATGAGCAGTCAATTTCGTCCGTCAACACCTTCCAACAATGGAAATCATGGAAAGATTGGAAATAATCAATGATAATGAACATGTTTCAACATTAAAATCCTTGGAGGTGATCATCATTTACATAGAACCATATTCGTGGCTTCGAAAAATGTAAATTTGTATTGGAAACATTGAATGACAATGAACACATTTTAACATTAAAATCTTGTCCAGGTGATCATCATTTATAGGAATCCATTTTGATTGGCTCAAAGAATGAAAATTTGTGGAATAAAATATTTGTGATGTTGCAATTCAATGATAGATTATAAACGTTATCTATTTTAAGGTCTTCATTGCTAGATTTGGGCGAAAGGGGCATGTCTTGGGAGATATTCTTGGAGTTAGGTTTAAAGTTGTTAAGGTGTCTGGTGTATCTGTGTTCCCTATATATATATATATAATGTCAATGCATGTGGTTTGGAGTGACTTGCAACTCTGAGAAGTAGAAAGTTTTGTGAGGAGGCACTTACATTATTTTTAATGAATTCTAAAATTTTGAATTAGGGTTTTACATATTTAATCTTATATTAAGTTTGGATAACAATGTTTACATAGTATTATGGTTTAGTATGTTTATGGTAAAACTTATTCATCATTATTAAAAAAAATACAGCTTTGGAAGTGGACCTAATGGTTAAACAAGTGTGTTTCCTCCTTGAAGGTGAGAGGTTCAAATCAAAGGTGGGTAAGGTATGTATATCTCCATAGAATTTATTAGTCAAATCGTTGCATAGATATATATTTATTTGTGAAGATGTTTCATTTTACTCCTAACTAGCAGGTTTTTGCATGGGAGGTTTGCCTAATAGCTTTCTAGCTTAGTCCTCTTATTGGTGACAAATTTGTGTATTGCCTTTAGAACAAGCTATTTTTTGATGACCAAAACAAAAGAAGCAAGATGGTTCTCAGTGACAAGGTTGTCGCCAAATATATCCCTTTCAATCACACTCCCTTTCTAAATAACTCTCGAGTGCCTTTTTACCCATACAATGAATTCTATTACATTGGTCTAAATGTGTCAGTGTTGGTGGAAAACACTTGAAACTTCCCTCCAAGCTATTGAGATTTGACACCAAAGATAATGGTGGAACTATAATCGATTCAATCACTTATTTGACTCTATTTCCCGAAATGATCTATAATCAGCTCGTAGGTGAATTTGCTTCTTAGATTGGATCGATAAGAGCTCATGAAGTGGAAAGTATCCTTGACTTTGGATTGTGTTACAATTTCTCTCATGTAGAAAATACGAATATTCAATTGCCTGATTTTTTGTTCCATTTGAAGGGTGGCTCAAACATGGTACTGCATGATGAGAATTGTTTCATGTAGGTTAGTTCCGATTCATTTTTCCTGGAAATGATGAATATCAGTGTCTTGGATAATGCCACTGGACCTTGTTTTCTCTTGGGTAACTATCGATAACATAATTTTTATATATTGTATGATAGAGAGAAGAATCTTTTGGGCTTCACTCAGCAAAGTTGCTAGACTTGCCTCCTTATAATATATAAGTATCCACTTAAGATGAAAAATCCTCTTTAGACGTTCAATTGTATACAAAAAAAGGTGGACGAAACAATCTACTACCAGCTACAACCAATAGCTCGGTTGAGTTATTTTCCATCAACTATTTCTGGATCTACACACTGCTACATACAACTTGGATTTTCACCATAAATAGTAGATCATATTCCTTTGTGAGGCACAATGAATATATTCAACTGCAATATGATGGCATGCAATGTCACTCTTAAATTCTCATATTGTATGAGAGAAAGAAGAATCTTTTGGGCTTCACTCAGCAGAGCTTCTAGACTTGCCTCCTTATAATATATAATTATCCATTTCTTAAGATGAACATTCTTCTTTAGGCATTCAATTGTATACAAAAAGGGTTGATGAAACAATCTACTACCAGCTACAACCAATAGCTCGGTCGAGTTGTTTTTCCATCAACTATTTATGGATCTACTTGGTTTTTCACCATAAATAGCATATCATCTTCCTTTGTGAGGTGCAATGACTATCTTCAACTACAATATCACCCTTAAATTCTCATTTTCCTTCGTTTGTTTGTTCTCATTGAATTTTCTATTAATGTTTGATGTTTGTGATTGGTACTGAAAATGTTCACTATTATGTTATATATATATATATATATATATATTTTTCCCTAGTTCTTTTAATCCTACATTGTTTTGTATTTAGTTGTCATGGTTTGGGTTTATTGTCCTCTATTCAACATGCTTAAATGAGGATTTGGTATACCCTAACTTTTCATTTTCTATGTAAGAAACCGTATTCCTTGTATTCACAACAAAAATATACAATTAGCACATACCTTCACTCAACCCTCAAGGGGGACGAAATATAAGGTTGAATTAAGTGGATACAATCCATCCTCAACAAAATGGTAACTAGCTATGGTTGGTTTTTGATATTATTAGTTTCATAAGTTTTACTTTTTAATATTGGAGTAAGGTGGGGTGTACTTGAATACTTTGTCTTAATGGAAAAACTTATCCTACTTTTTATTTCCTACATAAATGTTACCTTGATTTCTTTCTTATTTGACATTTTAGTATAAATGGATTAACTTAACTTTTACTATATCAACATGTTTCATATTGAATGTCAATTGTTTTTCTCAAAATTACTTGTTTTCTACTTCATGTTACTTGAGTTTTCTCTTACTAAAATGAGAGTCTAAAACTATTTTCTTTAAAGCATATTGTGACAATGAGGTTTGGTTAGGCTATAAAAACTATATACTTTAATGTAGGTTTGGTTTGGAAATGAGAAAATTATCATGTATTGGTTGTGATGCAATGAGATCTAGATTTAGAATATAGCACCATTTCAATTGCAATGTAGATAATCTGATAGAGATTTAAATTAGGATCCGGTGCAAGAGTTGTATGAAATGGGGAGGGAAGCAATGAAAAATGGTGGCATACTCTTCTTGTAAACAAAAGAGCCATCACCCAAAATATCATCATCATATACAAATGAGGGGGCTTTGTCAAACACGCATAAAACTCCAAAATCCATTGTTTCACGTGTCTTAGGATATGGCTAGCTCTAGAATTATGACCAAACTTCTATACAAAAAAGCTAAATACTTGGAATTCAAAGAGAATCAACAAAAGTAAAACTAAAGGGGATTTTCCCATCAAAGTGGAAAAACTTCAACCTCTTATCAAGCTAAGGAGTGGGTAACAATCGCTAATTTCAATGAAACCCCACATACTAGGAATTTTGATCAAACAACAAATTTTGCTTGCTTCTAACAAAAATATCAATATTTCTCCTTACTATATCATATATGGATCTAGAAAAACCATTACTAACCCTAAACCCATTTTCAAGTTTTGAATCTAAATCAAAATTGAACCTAAACTCTTTGTTTTCCTATCCATATTTTCCCACTCCACATTAGGTTAAATTTAGCATGATGTGACCTTAACCTATTGACATAAACAATTCCTAAAATCAAATCCTTTGATTCATTATTTCTTACTTTTCTCAAACCATTTCCTATGATGATATCCACATTTATTACGGATTTCTTATTCGACAAACCAAGTTTTTTTGTTTCAAGTACCTTTTCACTTTGCAACTTCAAATTGTATTCTTCGTATAATTATTCTATTTGGGAATGTGTTTTTTCCTATGTGAACCACATAAGTGCCTCCTTCAGTTGGATATGACCAATTTTCAATCACAGATGGTACCAAATAGAAGTATTTTCGTTGATGTTTAACCATATGAAAGATCATTTTAATACATTATTCATAGACCATATTCATTGGATACTCTATTATTTATTCATGAACCATCCAATACACATCTTTTATCTTCAAATGATGCATCATATTGATTTAATTCGACGTTCTCTTTTTAAGCCGGAGGTAATAGCTAATTTTAAATGAAAAAATTACTCAGTGAATGAGTTTAGAATTTATACATTGTCTAGCGCGCGGTCAACACCGCCTACCATTTTTAACTGACAGGAGTCAAACTTGAGGTGATAATGAAACCCTAGGCCGAGACCACCATCACAGTGACCGGTCACGGATGAAATTTTTTTTTCAAATGGATTCAAAAAATTAAAATTCTCTTTTCATATAATTGCATATAAATATAATAAAAAGGCACTGTGTAAACATTCTACCTTTTTAACATTTTCATTGGAATATGGTGAAACCGATCTAGGCAATATCTTCATTTTTGGTTGTTTGAAGTTTGTTTTGAATGCATAAATGGATTAGTCTTGTGAAAAAACATCACAGAGGCACTAGAAATATCAGATTCATTCCTCAAATCTAAGAGTTCCAACAATTTTTAATTCGGTTCTAACAAATTTGTTAGGAAAACATACTTGTAAAAACACCTAATAAAAAAATGCATAAAATATTGTCATACTTTTACATGATAAATACTTACCCTATATATTTTTTAAAATTGATTAAAAATAAAAATAACCCTGGATTTTTTGTCATTTTTATGGGTATATTTTCGGATCAATTTTGTTCTAAATTAGACAAAAATTGTTGGAACTCAAATTTGATAAATTTGAGTAGTTAGTGCAATATAATTCAAGTGCCCTAGAGTTATTTAGGTATTCAAAAGTGCAATTCAAAAACCTGAAATAATGATTTCCGCAAGATTTGTTCAAAGCCCGATTCCCTTGAACAAAAGATCTAATGTTTGAACTTATGCATGTTTGAACTATTCATATGATTGATATTTTCATTTCTTTAAATGCTTGAGGGTTATGTTCAAGGTTATTGGATAGGGATATGACCCATGCTCCTTCTCTAAGGGATGATGGTATCCAATCGTGGGGGTCCATTTCTCTCCATAAGAAAATTTTAGGTTCTACTGCAAAAGCCATTGGTATGGTTGATTCATATAGGTAGTCAAATACATGAAGATCATTTAAAGGAAAGTGGAAATCTAAAGCTAAGGTGGAGCCACTCCTTTGATTCATGCATGTGGGGTGGGCTCAAAAGGTATGGGAGATCTAGATCCAGGTTTGATTTCATGGAAACACTCATCATTGCCTCAATGTGGATTTAGTAGGGTCTTTAATTCACATCAAACATTATATTACAAGTGTCAAGAAGAATGGGATTATTCTTTGGTTTCAGTAGAGAAGTTTTTGGCAAGCGGTAACACAAAGTTGTTTGGTTGTGTTTTAGAACCCTTGATTTTGAGCAATGTTATGCACAAGGGGCGAGAGGCTACAAGTCAAATTACTAGTTTATCATTTGAGAACTTGGTTTGTGGTAAGTTTGCTAGCTCTTTTCTTTCATATTCAAATATTGAAGAGAAGATAATTGATTCTCTTGTGGTGATTACTGGTGAGGTGGAGCATAGTTCTGTTAATGGGATCATTAAAAATAGTTTAGTGAATGTAGGTGGTGAGGGTTTATGTGATGTCATTCATGATTTGGCCCAAGTGTCTTGTGGTAGAAAGTGGAGGGAATATTGAAAGGGGGGATGGTATGAAGCAGACAATAAAGGGTTAGGTGGGGGATTGTTTGGAGTGGGGAGTAGTAGATAGAGTTTAGACGAAATCTGAGTGAGACTTATGTTAGGAAAAAAAGGAAAAAATGCATTAAACCAAAAAGTAATCATGTTAAGGTTATTTTTGGTGAGTACATTAAGATGCATGAGGTTGTAAGCATAGGATCACAGATGTTAGTTGGGAAAATTCATGGGAGGAGGTGCCACGAGAAGAGTATTCAAGCATGAATGAAAGTTAAATGGGGAACACCATTAGGTTATATGTCAACTATGTATTTGCTCTCAAGAGGTTGGATACATTTCTTATTTGGTTTTGCTAAGGATGCAAAAAATATTTTGTGTAACCACTAGAAGTGGGATTCCACTCCTTTTCCTCTCGAGAAATGGTCTCCTTTCTTTTACTTTCAATTTGAAAGAGTAGATAGCATTTTGAGTGGGTGATGCCACCTAGACTCCCACTTTAGTTTTGGTATATTGAGGTGTTCAGAGAAATTGGGAATTCCCTTGTAAGTTTCATTGAGGTAGACAGGAGTTATTTAGATCCATGTAACTTGTCTATTGCAAGGATTTTAATATATTTAGACCTGAGAGAAGGCTTGGTAGCTGAAATATTACTTTAGAAGGATTCAAGTGCTTTTATCTAAACTTTGGATTAATGTGGAATTCCATTTAACTACATAAGGTACCATAAATATAAATATTCATTTTGGATTCTTGAAAGTTGCCATTAAAAAGAAGTTTGGATTGAAAAAATGCGTTATGGATGAAGAAAAAGGGATGAATAAGCATTCATTAAATAAATTGGAAAGATGGATTTGGTTCAACTTGAAGATCTAGAAGTTGTTTCTAAGATTAAGAAGGAAGTTGAAAATCATGAACAACATGATTCAAGGAGTTTGGAAGTTGGTAAGGTAAATTATGATGAAAATGCAAGTGCTTTATTAATATAGATGTAGTGCTTTACTAATATAGATGCTTAGAAATTTGATGTTGAACATGAATTTTTTTAAGTCCCTAAATGTATATGTATAATAAATGGGTGAATCCCCTTGATACATAGGAAAAATTGAGGGTTGTTTTATCAATAATATAATATCTATATATAATTTTGGGTGAACTTTTTCATTTGAATTATAAAATCTTGTAAGATATTGGTGAATCTTTCATTTGAATTATAAAATCTTAGCAAATCTTTTCATTGAATTATAAAACCTTGTAATTTTTGTAGTCTTGCTGAGTATAAAAAAACATCACAAAATCTTGGTGAATGGTTTGATAAATTATAAAACCATATATATAATAATAGGAGTAAATATTTTTCCATTTTTTGAAAAATAAGCTTATTTTTCTCCTCCTCTAGATAACACTGCAAGAATCAAGGGTTGCACTTTTAAAGTTTCTTATTGTACATTGTTACATATCCCTTTACTATTTTTTATTATATTTCATCACAAATTTCTTATATGTGTTGATCTTTCCCTCGAATTCTCTCAAGCTTAGGAGAGATTAATCTATACTCTACTTCTATTATGGATTATTCATTATGATTCATTGATTATGAAAGGACCCTTCAAACAAGTTAATCATAGGATGTTTCTAAATAGGAGGGTTCATTACTTTGTCCATCATTAATTCTGAAAGTGTAAGAATGCTAATAGGATAGGTCACATCTGATGCACAAATTCCTCTCTAATCATCCATTTGTACCCAAAAAAGGATCCATTTCCAATGAATCGAGAAACTTTTGTCCATAACATATTTTTGGTTTATAACAAAGTTAAAAAGACACACAACTTTGTAATAAATGTCGGGCATAGATTAGAATTATAACTGTGAGGCACAAATTAAGGCACACAAACAGCCACTAAGAAAAAATATCAACCATTGGGTACAAATGAGACCATAAAAACCTCTAGTGGGTATAAATTTTGACATGAAAAAAGAAAATCATATTGTTGGTTATAATAAATGCAATTTGGAATGATGTATCACATTATTTTCCATGCAGAGATGACATGGCCATCAAGTCATAGGGCATGACATGTGTAGTCAATAAAAATATGAGTACTAGGAAATGGAATATGAAAAATAAAACCTCTTTAACAATTTCCTAGCACGAAAAAGGAATGATTGGATCGGTCATGTAGGTCAGAATTACTTAATGGAAATCTTTGATTTTAGACATGCAATGGTGTTATATAGTCTCTAAAAATAATGACTGGTGAAGATAAAAAATATTAGTTCAAACAAAAAATACATATGATCGATTTTCAATTTAGGCTCAAAACATTTGAAAAATACAACATTCATATTGAATTTTAGTCATAAAATAAATTTTCAATTTAGGTTTAAAACACATAAGAACAAGTTTCAAACTAGGATCAAAACACATGACATTCTCCTATCACAAAAAAATAGAAAATTGGTTGAAAACTAAATTAATAAAACTTTCTAGATAATCTTTCATTCCCTTCAAATTTTTCATGTACTCTTGTACTAAAATACCTTGTAAACAAAATCCTAACTAATTTGTTGTCTTTACTCATCAAAACTACTCGTATGCTTCTAAGTTCTAACCTACCTAGAGATAAAATGTAGAGATGATTTCAAAAATATTTTCAATATATAGTTGAGAACTCAATCAAAGTGTGAAACTCATTTAGCCTACTACACTTTGTATATAATCAATTTTAACAAATCACGTGGGACCTAACCATCCACCTCATTACAAAATATAGATACAATGAAACTAGTTGTTTGGAGCATTTCCCTCAACTTTCACTTCAGGAGGCTCAACGTCTCTCGTGACAAACACTTCAATGGATGGTTTGCAAATGCATCCACATTAGTATCATTTGAGCACATAAATCCCCATTTTTCTATCATGACATACAATCAAAGTGAATACTTTGTATAAGAGAAAGATACTAAACTACCTCTAACCAAAAATTAAAATGAAATATAACACCACTTTCAATTTTACAAATGTTCACATAATGATCCTCTTTATATAATTACATATTGTATCCCCATTCTTGTTAGCCTATTCAATGTACAAACATGCACCTTAGCATATTCTTTCGAGTTCTGCTTCACGTGATCTACATTCAAGGGAGTGTTGATGACCAATACCACTCACAGTCTCACATTATTATGTGAAAGTTCATTAAGGACTTATTTGGGAAGTCCTTAATGTGGCTGTCTCCAACGACATGCCATTGTGTTGATCATGGCATTGCGTGTACTTGGCATTGGACTTGTAAAATATCCTGAACCATTTGGTGGATGTGATGGATCCGCACTTCAATGAATCGAGTGGATTTTTCAGCTTTAGGTGGATTAGGGGCCGAGTTGAGTGAGTGGCTTCCGGGGGAGCCAGTGCCAACATCCATGGGGCCTATTGGTTGGAATCCCAACCACACGAAAGGAGTTGTGGCTAGTTGAGCTATGTAAGAGATGGGCAGCAGCTATGTTGGACATAGGAAGACTCTCATCCCATGTAATGCTTGAGGGTGCTGGAATTGTACATGCATAGGATATGTGCGATCATCCAATTGACAACCTTGGTTGGCCATCTATCTGGCCGATGGAAGAAATGAGTGGATTTGGTGAGCTTGGTGTCCGGCAATGACCAAAGGCTCAACTAGAATTTGTTGAGGAACCAACTGTCTCGATATGAGACAATAGTTTGTGGTTTGAATAACCCATACTTGTTCAAGAAGAGCTTGGAAATTGGCCTGCAGTGTGATGCTCTTCTTGCGAGGAAGATAGAATTTCCATCTTGGAAAAAGCAATCCAAAAACCACAAAAAACATAGTCATTTCCCTCTTGGTGGAAGGAAGGCCCGACATGTAGTCCAGCTGAGATGGATTCCCATGGCTTGTCGGGGGTAGGAAGAGGGGTGTATGCCACCATTTCTTAATTAATTAGGTTTGGAAATAAGCCTTAGAGAGCTGATCACGGGACCCTAATATACTTGCCGACATCCTGTCGGAGTTTCGGCCAGTAGAAATGCTTATTTAACATTTCTGTTGTATTTTCAATGTTGAAGTGTCTTTCCACTTGACTATAGTGGGCTAACCAAATCATCTTTTCTCTCTTGTTTGATGGAATGTAGAGATGGACTATATGGCACAACAACCCATTTTGAAGATTGAAATTAGCGACCATTGATTTTACTCCCAACATTTGGTAGGTGGTGGTGAAGTTAGGGGTCTATCTCATAGGGTGGGGCCATCCAGTCTAGATGGCCATAATAGTCTAGCACCATGGTGAGAATTAATACGATTGGAGTTAAATTTGAGGCAATCAACAACTCGATTGGTACTACGGTTATAATTGATGTTGAGGTGGAACCACTTTACTGCAAGTATGTGGACGACTTATGATGGTGGTCATTTTGTAATTTGCCTTATGTATGCATGAAATGCAATGGCTTATGATCAGTGTGGATGATTGTCTCCTTCCAAGAATGTAATGTCTCCATTGGAGGCAGAACACACAATGGAGTACATTTATTTGTTGTAAACTAGAGGTAATTAAAACATACGATAGTGTCTCACTATGATATGCCATAGAATTGTGGTTTTGAGTGAAACGGCGTATAGTTAGAAGCATATGTCACAGATCTCAAAGGGTTTTTTGTAGGTTTGGTAGTGAAAGTACGGGGGATGAGCACAAGCACTACTTCAAATCATCATAAGCTTGTTGTTGGGATAGGCCCCACACACAATTTTTTCCATACCACCACCCCTATTTACTTGGATTTGAGAGACCCATGTGACATGAGAGAGAATCCTACTTGAACAGGTGAAATTTGGCAGGCCGGAAAGCTCACGAGAGCTTAATGAGTGTGGTTGGAGTTGCTTGATCCTGGGTGATGGATCTTGGAAATTTGGATCCCACATGCACCATGTTGATCAAAGATGTAGCCTAGGTAATGGACCATGTCCATCTTGAAGGATAATTTTTATAGGTTGGCATATAAACTTGTGTTTCGCGAGAATTAATGCCGAGAACATGTAGAATATGTTGCAAGTGTTCCACCAAGTCTTGATGTAAATGAGGATGTCATCGGATACACCTTATAAAATTATTGGTGAAAGGTAGCAAGATATAGTCAATCATCCTCACGAAAGTTGTTGGAGAATTTGTCAAACCAAAGGGCATGACCAACCATTCAAAATACATTCTTTTGACTTGAAGGTCTTTCCATACATGTTTGTTCTATTGGGACTGCAGTGCTAGCCGGACTTCAGATCAATCTTCTTGAAATATTTGGCCCCCATGAAATTTGATCAAGGAGGTCATCGATTTGAGAACAGAGTCGCACCGGTTCCGAATGTGATTTTATTCGAATTTCATTAATCAATGTTGAGTCGTCAGGTCCTGTATTTCTTATGCATTAGTACAATTGGGCTCCCACAAGTGATGAGGTGGGATGGATGTGCCTGTGGAAGAGTTCTTGAATCTACCTCTTGATCTCCTTGTTTTCCTAATAGAAATTGACAATAGAATGGCCTATTGGGTAGCGATGTGTCGATGGTGAGATCGATGGGATTCTTGACTTTGGAAGTGGAGGTACCCGGTGGGTGAGGAGAAAATATCACGAGTATTCTTCCACGGCCTTATCCACTTTCTTCTATTGTGTGGAGAGATGCGACCCTTGGAGGCCTTGGATGTCACCTTGTTCTTTCACTCACTATAAGAAGCCCGAATCAGAAGAACATGGATTCACGAGAGATGACCTTCACCGCATTGCTTGGCGATCAAAGGAAATAGCACTAGGACTACCTCCGAGGGTATCCTGTACAATTCTTGTTCAAAGTAATAATAAAACTTCGAGGCCTAGACTCATATACAACATGATGTTTCCATAAATAAAGTTGGCCCAAAGAACATTACAAAATTGAGAGAACAACATCACACAATACCTCGTCTTTGAAAGGGCTTGACATCATGACATTCGACCTTCTTTGGTTGGCTATTAGAGTGCTTCCTTTGTGGAGCCATCCAATGGTGTAGGAGTTGCAGATGTGGCATTGTCATTGATGCTAGCCACTTAGAGAACCTCTATTTGAGATATGAGGGTTCGTACCACTATTAATAATGAAGTGAAATGGGGTGTCTTTTACCCACATGTGTGTGAATGGAAAATTATTTCCAGCCTTCTTTCAAATGGGATTCAGGATGGAGCTTGGTGGTAGCAGCAGTGACATTGGAGTTTCTGCGTCAATGATCTGTCTCACCCTTTATGGTTCTGACTGGAGTCGGAACCCATATATGATTAAAATCTTCACTTCAACCACCATTGGCCCCGCTTTGGCGTCAATCAGCAGTCATTATCCAAGGGCTCTTATTCCTTTATTTTTACGATATCTTTATTTGTCTCTCGATGTCTTTATTTGCTTCTGGTTTAGGTGGTTGTTCTGATGTTGTCCATATTTGTTATGTCCCTTTTTTGTGTGGGTTGGGGGCTACCCTTTATTGGCTTTTGTTGTGAGGGATTCCCCAGCCTAAATTGTCCGATCTTTTGTTTGATCTTTGGATTTGATTTTGGTGCATGTCGATAGAGGCCGCAGGATGAGATCTCCGAAATTCCATTTTGGTCTAGATGTATCTATGTGTAGAGAATGCATTGATACTTGAGCACTAGATGTCGCTCTGGATATTTGATACCCGACTTGGTGTGCAGGTATGGAAGATATTTGTGAACTACGGCATTGTCTAGTCTCTTTCTTTCCGCGTGGTTGAACATACAAGTGATCATAACTTCGGCCAGGGGTAGTATTGTTCCTTAATAGCATCCTGAAGGATTACGGTGACCCGATGCGTAAATAATTAGGGTTACTCTATTTCCTTTTGCTCATACAAATTTTCCCACCAATCTTTGATGGGAGCGACTTTGAGGCGCAAAGGTAATCTTTCTCTATTCAAAAAGTTATGGAGGAGAAAATACCCTTCTAGTAGATTCAACCATTTTTTCTATAACCTTGACATCTGTCGAACTTCAAATATAGGAATATCAAAGTTCATTTGTACCTTGAAGGGGTTGGTGTGGTTGTTTGATGAATATGTGTCGCCTGTTGGTAACCACCGAATGATTTGCAAAAACTATCCATCATCTCATTCCTATGTTGCATGAGGCTTCCTCAAGCAACATTGGCGGAATCATGTCTTGTCGTCTTTCTTTTCTCCCACCATGAGGGAGGTGGCCCAGGTGTCTTGAGAATTTTTCCTCAAAGAGAAACAAGCTCGAGACCCAATTCTTTGTACCGACCTCGTTGGGGACATGCATTAAGAACAACGAGACATGCTCACGATACCAGCGATCGTATTTTGAGGCGACAGAAATGAATACATATTATTAAAAGATGTTTAACATAGAATAACATATATATGATAAAATTGGTTTCTATTCAATGAAAATAAGATGAAACTATAAAAATGCATTGAGGAAAACAAGCTTGTTTGGAATGGTGGCTTATCACGAGAAGAGATGTGGCGGTTGTGCTCATTCACAAGAAGATGATACAATGAGGCTTTAAGGCATTTTATAATAAATATGAATGCCAAAACCCTAGACATCAAAACCTAACCCTAGGATGTGAAGTGTTAAAAGTCGTGTGGGCCTCGTTGAGGTAAACTAGTACATCAACTTCAGGAATTAGTAGAATTTTGCATACAATCTTAAGTTTCCCAGAGTTAGATGGTCGGATTGGAAGAAAGGTCTATCGAGGGATTACATGTTGTCATCCACCTCTCACTTTGTTCTGGGTTGGTATGGCGAGGAGCCACAAAGCGTTGTTTAGAGGGCCTCAAAATGGCCTCGAGGAAGTCGAGGGGGACCGAAGACTAGGGAAAAAACTACCAAACAAGAAAACTGCTAAAATGAACTAGTTGGACTAGTTGGGAGGCCACCGACATCCATGTATGGATCATATTCTATGCTCTATGATATGCTTTGTATCATACACAATATACATCAGAGTACATTTTAGTGACAAGATCAATATTTAGTTGTTGAAGCCGAATTGATTCCATAATTGTTGATGGGTCACTATATGTCTCGTCTCCTCTATTGTAGGTACATTGATTTGTCTTCCATAATAGTATTGGGTGCATATGTGATATAAGGTCTAAAAGGACCCTTTATTAGATCATTAGATCATTGAATTGGTCATCAAAAATTAGTTACCAAAAGGTTGTAACCTAGCTCTATCCATATAAGGTCATATAAGGTCAAGGATATCCATATAAGGTCAAGGAAAATTATTGAGTATATAAATGGAAGCACATGGTCTAATGACAAAGTAGTTCATCTTTATCACTCTACTCCTATCATAATCAATATCTAAAGTCAATCACCAAATCTAGATATTCAACAAAGTCCCACACGTCAATTAATCCTATATCTATGAAATGACTGTAGAAGCAGGATTATTCATAACAATTTGGAAAACTTCATCCTTGCGAGAAGATTTATTGTCAAAAAAAGACATAGTTCGAAGGTGTTGAAGGATTTGTAGAGATTCCATATGAGTTCAGGAACCCGGACATAGTTCGAAGGTGTTGAAGGATTTGTAGAGATTCCATATGAGTTCAGGAACCCGCAAAACACCTAGGGCGTGCCGAGCACACAGCTTTCTGCAAATTCATTGCCTCAAACTTTGTTGGAAAAAGAGCCGTCTCGAATAATCCTTATCCTACGCGTTCAAGGGACACTCATTGAATTCGTTTGGATTTCGTGACTCAAACTGTGTAAGTCCTCTGGACCATAGAAAATTTCCGTTGGCAGTTGCCCATAGTTTTCATTGTCGTTTTCGATAATATATCTTTTAAATGAAAAAATTCCTCAGCGAATGAGTTCAGAATCCGCGGTCAACACCGCCTACCATTTTTAATTCACAGAAGTCAGACTTGAGGTGATAATGAAACCCTAGGCCGAGACCACCGTCACAGTGACCAGTCGCAGACAATCTTCTTTCACGTGGATTCAAAAAAATTTAAGTTCTCTTTTCACATAATTCATATAAATATAATAAAAAGACATTGTGTAAACATTCTACCTTTTTGAACATTTTCACCGGAATCTGGTGAAACAGATCTCAGTGAAATCGTCATTTTGATCTAAAACATATTACTAAAAATATCTATTAAAAACAATACATAAAAGAATGTCATACATTTTGCAATAAATATTTACCTTAAATATATATTTTTAAATTGATTAAAAATAAAAATGACTCTACTAGAATTTTTGGTATTTTTATGGGTATATTTTTCTATTATTTTTGTTCTAAATCAGACAAAAAAATGTTGGAACTTCAGATTTGAGAGATTTGGGTGATTGAGTCTCTATAATTCAAGTGTCCCTAGAGTTTTTTCAGGTATTCAAAAATGCAATTCAAACAACAAAAAATGATGATTTCACCAAGATTTGTTCTAATGGATTCATTAAAAAATTTTAAAAGATCGAATGTTTAGACAACCCCATGTTTGAACTATTCTAAAGATTGTTGGGTGGAAAGTGATATTTTCATTTCTTCAGATGCTTGAGGGTTATGTTCAAGGTTAGTGGATAGGTATATGACCCATTCTCTTTCTCTAAGGAATGATGGTGCAACATAGTGCCTTTTACCCACATATGTGAATGGAAAAGGCGCTCGCCTTCTTCTGGCTCATCTGGTTCACCGGGATGGAGCTTGGTGGTAGAAATAGTGGCACTGGGTTCCATGTCAATGATTTCTCTCTCTCTCTCTCTCTCTATTTATCACTAAGAGTAGGAACCTTCATCTAATTCAGAAGCTTTCACTTCAGCCACTAGTGACTGCTTTGAGCGACAGTCAATAGTGTTATGCCAAGGGCTCTTATGGAAGTCGCACCACTTCCCAGTATCTTTATGTGTCTTTCCAGTGTCCTTCTTTGCTTGCAGCTTGTACTGGTTGTCTTGATGTTGTCCATATTTTCTTTTTCCTTTGTTTTGTGGGTTGGGGCCGCCCTTTCCTGTATTTTTCTGTGTGGGGTTCTCATGCCCAAATTTCCACGTCTTTTGTTTGAGCTTCTACTCGATTTTGACGACATATCGATAGGATGCGCCCAAGGATGAGATGTCCAGAAATTCCATTTCAGTATGGATGTATCTATGTAGAACACTGTGGTACTTGAGCACCAGATGTCACTCAGAATATTTGATACCCATCTTGGTGCACAAGGTATGGAAGATATTTGTGAACTCTAGCACTGCTTGGTCTCTTTATTGCTGCAATGTGGTCCATTTTGTATACAAGTCGTCATAACTTCTGAAAATGTAGTATTGTTCCATAATAGCATCTTTGAAGGATTCCCAGGTGACTGTGACTATAAATAATGAGGTTCATGTGTTTCATTTTTCTCACAAAAAGTTTCCCACCAATCTTTGACATGGGTAACGACTTTGAGGAGTGCAAAAGTAATCTTTTCTCTATTCGAAAAATTATGGACATAAAAATACCCTTCTAGTAGATTCAACCATTTTTGTAAAACATCTGCATCTATCAGACCTTCAAATATCGGAATATCAAAGTTGATTTGTACCTTGAAGGGGGCAGCGCCTCCACTCGAGGAAGATGTGTTATATGTCGGTAGCCGCCGAAGGATTTGCACAAAACTCTCCATCATCTCGTTCCTCTGTTGCATGAGGGATTCCTCAAGCAACATTTTGAAAGGATATATTTTCTCGTTGTCTTTCTTTTCTCCCACCATGATAGGTCGCTTGGGCATGCGATATATTTTTTCCCCAAGAGAAACAAGCTCGAAACTCAATTCTTTGTACCCTGACCTCATTGGGGACATGCATTAAAAACGACAAGGAGCAAACCGCTCTGATACCACTGATCCAAATTTTATGAGTAGAATGAAATGAATACAGATTATTAAAAGATGTTTAACACAGAGTAACAGAAATACAGTAAAACTGGTTTCAATTCAATGAGAAAATAAGCTGAAACTGTAAAATGTAGTGGAAAACAAGCTTGTTGGAATGGTGGCGACTTATCTCTGAGAAGAGATGTGATGGTTGCGCTCATTCGCAAGAACATGATTAGAATGAGGCTTTGAAGGCCTTTTTATAATAAACATGATTTCCAAAACTCTATACATCCAAAAACCTAACCCTAGGAGATGAAGCGCCAAAAGTTATGTGGGCCCCGTAGGGGTAAGTTAGTACATCAACTTCTTGGGGTCGTAACTTTTGCATACAATCTCCGGTTTAGGCGCACGATAGCTCGTTGGAAAGGTCTATCCGAGGACTACATATGTTTTCGTCAGAGTCCAATTCCAGTTACAGTTTGACTTTGGCGAGCCCTAAAAACGTTGTTTAGGGCCTCAAAACGACCCCAGAAGTCGGGGACTCGAAAACTAGAAAAAAACTATCAAACCAAAAAATTGTCAATATCAACCAGTTAAAATAGGTGGGAGGCCACCAGAAATTGAGATAAGTTCTGAAAAAAACCCTTTATTAGATCATTGAATTGGTCATAAAAAATTATTTAGTGCACAAAAAGTTGTAACCTAGCTCTATCCATATAAGGTCTTGAAGGAAAATTGTTGAATATATAAATATAAGCACATGGTCTAATGACAAAGTAGTCCATATTTATCAATCTACTCCTATCATAATAAATATCGAAAGTCAATCACCAAATCTACCAAATCTAGATGTTCAACAAAGTCCCACACGTCAATTAATCCTGCATCTATGAAATGACTGCAGAAGCAGATTATTCATAACAATCTGGAAAACTTCATCCCTGCGAGAAGATTTATTGTCAAAAAAGGACACAGTTCGAAAGTGTTGAAGGATTCGTAGAGATTCCATATGAGTTAGGAACCCACAAAACACCTTGGGCGTGTCGAGCACACAACTTTCTGCAAGTTCATTTGCTCGAAAAAGATACGTCTCGAATAATCCTTATCCTACGCGTTCAGGAGATACAGTACACTCATTGAATTTGTTTGGATTTCGTGACTCAAACTGTGTAAGACCTCTGGACCATAGAAAAGTTCCGTTTGCAATTGCACATAGTTTTCATTGTCGTTTTCGATAATATATCTTTTAAACGAAAAAATTCCTCAGCGAATGAGTTCAGAATTTATACGTCGTCTAGCGCGCGGTCAACATCGGCTACCATTTTTAACTCACAGGCTCGAGGTGATAATGAATCCCTAGGCCGAGACCACCGTCACAATGACCAGTCGCAGACGAACTTCTTTCACGTGGATTAAAAAAAAAAAAAAAATTTCCTATCAAAATAATAAAAAGGTGTTGTTTAAACATTCAACTTTTGAACATTTTAATCGGAATTAGGTGAAACAGATCTTGGTGAAATTGCCATTTTCGATTATGCATTTTTGAATGCATAAATGGATTCAGCACCCTTAAAACCCTTTCAGGCACTCCAAATATCCATATTTATTCACTCAAATTCACTCAAATCTGAAGTTCCAATAATTTTTGATTGGATTTCTAACAAATTTGATAAAAATTTGATTTTTCGATCATTTTTTTTCTAAATCCAACCACTCCTTTTCCCTCTAGAACCACTCTTCTTTCCCTTGAGAAATGGTCTCTTTGCTTTGAATTTCAATTTGAAAGAGTTGATAACATGCTGAGTGGGTGATGTTACATAGACTCCCACTCAAGTTTTGGTATATTGAGGTGTTCAAAGAAATTGGGAATTCCCTTGGAAGTTTCATTTAGGTGGACATGAGTTATTTAAATCCAAGTAGCTTGTTTATTGCAAGGATTTTGGTATTTAGATCTGAGAGAAGGCTTGGCAGCGGAAATATTACTTCAAAAGGATTCAAGTACTTTTATCTAGACTTTGGATAATTCTGGAATTCCATTTAACTACATAAGGTGCCATAAATATAGACATTTAGCTTTGCATTGTCAAAGTTGCAAAGTTTGGATTCGAAAAAAATGCATTATGGATGAAGAAAAAGGGATGAATAAGGGTTCATTAAATAAATTGGAAAAGATGGAATTGGTTCAACTTGAAGATCCACTAGTTGTTTCTAAGATGAAGAAGGAAGTTGAAAATCATGAACAACGTAATTCAAGAAGGTTCGAAGTTGGTAAGGTAAATTATGATGAAAATGCAAGTGTATTAATATAGATGCTTAGGAATTTGATGTTGTACACTGAAAATTTTAAGAATCCCCCTAAATTTATATGTATAATAAATGGGTGAATCCCCTTGATACATAAGAAAATTTGATGTATAATAAATGGGTGAATCCCAGTGATACATAAGAAAATGGTGAATCTTTCATTGAATTATAAAATCTTGTAAAATCTTAGTAAATCTTTCACTGAATTATAAAACCTTGTAAAAATTTTTGAATCTTTTACTAAATTATAAAAACATCACAAAATCTTGGTGAATGGTTTGATAAATTATAAAACCATATATAATAATAGGTAAATATTTTTTCATTTTTTGAAAAAGAAACTTATTTTTCCCCTCCTCCGTCAAGGGTTTCACTTGTAAAGTTTCTTATTGTACATTGTTACATATCCCTTTATTATTCTTTATCATATTTCATCACAAAGTTCTTATATGTGTTGATCTTTCCCTCCAATTCTCTGAAGCTTAAGAGAGATTAATCTATACTCTACCACTTCTATTACAGATTCGTCATTATGATTAATTGATTATGAAAGGAATCTTCAAGTGCATCATATGATGTTTCTAAATAGGACGGTTCATTACTTTGTCCATCAATAATTCTGAAAGTGTAATAATGCTAATAAGTCACATATGATGCACGACTTCCTCTCTAATAATCCATTTGTACCCAAAAAAGGATATGTTTCTAATGAACTGGGGAAACTTTTGTCCATTACATATTTTTGGTTTATAACAAAGTTAAAAGACACAACTTTGTAATAAATGTTGGGCATATATTAGGCATTATAACTGTGAGGCACAACTTAAGGCACACAAACACCTACTAAGAAAAAATTTCAACCATTGGGTACAAATGAGACCATAAAAACCTCTAGTGGGTATAAAATTTGACCTGAAAAAGGTAAATTAGATTGTTGATTATAATGATGTATCACATTCTTTTTCCATGCAGAGATGACATGGTCATCAATTCATAGGGCATGACATGTGTAGTCAATAAAAAATATGAGTATTAGGAAATGGAATATGCAAAAGAAAACCTCTTTAACAATTTCCTAGCACAAAAAAGGAACGATTGGATCGATAATGTAGGTTGGACTTACTTAATGGAAATCGTTCGATTTTATACATGCAATGGTGTTATATAGTGTCTAAAAATAATGACCAGTGAAGATAAAAAATATTAGTTCAGACACAAAATACATATGATCGATTTTCAATTTAGGCTCAAAACACATAAGAAAAGAATACAACAACATTCATATTGAATTTCAGTCATAAAATAAAATTTTCAATTTAGGTTTAAAACACATAAGAACACGTTTCAAACTAGGATCAAAACACATGACATTCTCCTATCACAAAAACCTAGAAAATTGGTTGACAACTAAACTAATAAAACTTCTTAGATAATCTTTCATTCCCTTCAAATTTTCCATGTACTCTTGTACTAGAATACCTTGTAAACAAAATCCTAGCTAATTTGTTGACTTTACTCATCAAAACTACTCGTATGCTTCTCAATTCTAACCTACCTAGAGATAAAATGTAGAGATGATTTCAAGAATATTTTCTATATATAGTTAAGAATTCAATCAAAGTGTGAAACTCATTTAACCTACTACACTTGATATATAATCAATTTTAACAAATCAAGTGGGACCTAACCATCCCCCTTAATACAAAATATAGCTACAATGAAACTAGTTGTTAGGATAATTGTCCTCAACTTTCACTTCAGAGGCTCAACAATCTCTGTCTCAATAGGCTCAACAACTTCAATGGATGGTTGCAATGTATCCACATTAGTATCTCTTGGGCACATAAATCCCCATTTTTCTATCATGACACACAATCAAAGTGAATACTTTGTATAAGAGAAAGATAATAAGCTACCTCTAACCAAAAATTAAAATGAAATATAACACCACTTTCAATTTTACAATTCTTCACATAATGGTCCTCTTTATCTAATTACATATTGTATCCCCATTCTTGTTAACCTATTAAATGTACAAACATGCACCTTAGCATATTATTTCGAGTTCTGCTTCAAATGCTTTACATTCAAGGGAGTGTTGGTGACCAATACCACTCAAGGTCTCACATTATTATGTGAAATTTGATTAAGGACTTTCTTAATACAAACAGAGGCTGCATGTAATGGTATTTTAGGATTGGCATCAAAATTATAATTTCCTTAGAGGAATGTTGATCTCGTGTAAATAGGTCTCCTACAATGAATTCTTAGGAACGTAGTGCATAGACCATTTTTCTCTTTGTTAAGCTACACATAGCTCATTTATCTTTCTAAATACCAATAAGACTTTTCAAATAAAACATAGAAAACACATTATAGATTCTAAAAGATGAATATGATTGATTCATGCCACAAAGTGAGAGGAAATAAAAACTCATTTTCTCAAACTATCAAATATATATATATATATATATAATGATACTTATGATAGAAATAACGATACTTATGATAGAAAACACATTGAATTCCCAGAGCATAAACAAAGCCATATATTAAGCCTAATACCATATGTTTCTCAGATAAACATGAAAAGTGTTGAACACAAGTTTTTTTATTCAACAAAGGTCTTTAACTTTAACCCAAACCTAATCAATGACAATCAAATGAAACTAATCAAGCTACAACATTTAAGGGTTCAGACATGTGTCAAATGAGAACTAGAAGAATTCAAGGGACTACCACAATATTTAACTAAAATAAACCCAAACTTATCAAGTGACTTTTCCAAGATATCAAA
>SNQJ01S0085554.1:6410-18526 GCA_010110895.2 Picea sitchensis | reverse complement strand
ATTCTGAACTCATTCGCTGAGGAATTTTTTCATTTAAAAGATATATTATCGAAAACGACAATGAAAACTATGGGCAACTGCCAACGGAAATTTTCTATGGTCCAGAGGACTTACACAGTTTGAGTCACGAAATCCAAACGAATTCAATGAGTGTCCCTTGAACGCGTAGGATAAGGATTATTCGAGACGGCTCTTTTTCCAACAAAGTTTGAGGCAATGAATTTGCAGAAAGCTGTGTGCTCGGCACGCCCTAGGTGTTTTGCGGGTTCCTGAACTCATATGGAATCTCTACAAATCCTTCAACACCTTCGAACTATGTCTTTTTTTGACAATAAATCTTCTCGCAAGGATGAAGTTTTCCAAATTGTTATGAATAATCCTGCTTCTACAGTCATTTCATAGATATAGGATTAATTGACGTGTGGGACTTTGTTGAACATCTAGATTTGGTGATTGACTTTAGATATTGATTATGATAGGAGTAGAGTGATAAAGATGAACTACTTTGTCATTAGACCATGTGCTTCCATTTATATACTCAACAATTTTCCTTGACCTTATATGGATATCCTTGACCTTATATGACCTTATATGGATAGAGCTAGGTTACAACCTTTTGGTAACTAATTTTTGATGACCAATTCAATGATCTAATGATCTAATAAAGGGTCCTTTTAGACTTTATATCACATATGCACCCAATACTATTATGGAAGACAAATCAATGTACCTACAACAGAGGAGACGAGACATATAGTGACCCATCAACAATTATGGAATCAATTCGGCTTCAACAACTAAATATTGATCTTGTCACTAAAATGTACTCTGATGTATATTGTGTATGATACAAAGCATATCATAGAGCATAGAATATGATCCATATGGATGTCGGTGGCCTCCCAACTAGTCCAACTAGTTCATTTTAGCAGTTTTCTAGTTTGACAATTTTTTCCTAGTTTTCGGGTCCCCGACTTCCGAGGCCATTTTGAGGCCCTAAACAACGTTTTTAGGGCTCGCCACAGTCAAACTGTAAACAAAGTGAGAGTGTGATGACAACATGTGTAATCCTCAGATAGACCTTTCCAACGGACTATCGTGCACCTAAAACGAAGATTGTATGCAAAATTTACGACCCCGGGAAGTTGATGTACTAGTTTACCCCAACGGGGCCCACACGACTTTTAACACTTCACATCCTAGGGTTAGGTTTTTGGATGTCTAGGGTTTTGGCATTCATATTTATTATAAAAATGCCTTCAAAGCCTCATTGTAATCATCTTCTTGTGAATGAGCACAACCGTCACATCTCTTCTCAGAGATAAGCCGCCACCATTCCAACAAGCTTGTTTTCCGCTGCATTTTATAGTTTCATCTTATTTTCTTATTGAATAGAAACCAATTTTACTGTATCTTTGTTATTTCGTGTTAAACATCTTTTAATAATATGTATTCATTTCGTTCTGCTCATAAAATACAGATCAGTGGTATCAGAGCAGTATGCTCCTTGTTGTTCTTAATGCATGTCCCCAACGAGGTCAGGGTACAAAGAATTGGGTCTCGAGCTTGTTTCTCTTGAGGAAAAATCTCTCGCACACCCAAGCGACCTCTCATGGTGGGAGAAAAGAAAGACGACAAGACATGAGATCCTTTACAATGTTGCTTGAGGAAGCCCTCATGCAACATAGGAATGAGATGATGGATAGTTTTTTGCAAATCCTTCAGCGACTACCGATAGGCGACACATCTTCCTCGTGCGGAGGTGTTTCCCCCTTCAAGGTACAAATGAACTTTGATATTCCTATATTTGAAGTTCAGATAGATGCTGATGTTATAGAAAAATGGTTGAATCTACTAGAAGGGTATTTTTCTGTCCATAACTTTTCAAATAGAGAAAAGATTTCTTTTGCGCTCCTCAAAGTCGTTCCCCATATCAAAGATTGGTGGAAAAATTTGTATGAGCAAAAGGAAATAGAGTAACCCTCATTATTTACAGACACGGTCACCTGGTAATCCTTCAGGGATGCTATTAAGGAACAATACTACCCTGTCGAAAGTTATGACGACTTGTATATAAAATGGACCACATTGCGGAAAGAAAGAGACCAAGCAATGCCAGAGTTCACAAATATCTTCCATACCTTGCACACCAAGCTGGGTATCAAATATTCTAAGAGACATCTAGTTCTCAAGTATCACGATTCTCTACATAGATACATCTAGACCAAAATGGAATTTCTGGAGATCTCATCCTTGGGTGCGGCCTATCGATATGCATTCAAAATCAACCAAAAGATCAAACAAAAGACGTGACAATTTAGGCTTGGGAATCCCTCACAACAAAAGCCAGGAAAGGGTGGCCCCAACCCACAGAACAAAGGACATAACAAATATGGACAACATCAGAACAACCAGTCTAAACCGTAAGCAAATAAAGACATCAGAGAGACAAATAAAGATATCGAAAAATAGTGCGACTTCCATAAGAGCCCTTGGGATAACACTGTTGATTGACGCTCAAAGCAGTCAATGGTGGTTGAAGTGAAAGATTTTGAATCATATGCGGGTTCTGACTCTGAGTCAGAACCAAAAAGAGGGAGACAGATCATTGACGCAGAACCCAGTGCCACCGTTGCTACCACCAAGCTCCATCCCAGTGAATCAGACGAGCCAGAAGAAGGCGAGCGACTTTTCCATTCACACATGTGGGTAAAAGACACCCTACTTCACTTCATTATTAATAGTGGTAGCCAAAAGAACCTCATCTCAGCAGAGGTCTTCAAGTGGCTAGCACTGTCGACAATGCCACACCCGCAACCCTACACCATTGGATGGCTCCACAAAGGAAGCAATCTCCACGTCAACCAGCAGTGTCGAATGTCATATGATGTCAAGCCCTTCAAAGACGAGGTATTGTGTGATGTTGCTCCTCTCGAATTTTGTAATGTTCTTTTGGGCCAACCTTATTTATGGAAACATCATGTTGTATATGAGTCTAGGCCTCGTAGTTTTATTATTACTTTGAACAAGAAATTGTACAGGATACCTGAGGTAGTCCCACCTAGTGCTATTTCCTTGATCTCTGCCAAGCAATGCAGGAAGGTCATCTCTCAGAACGAGAAATTTTTCTTCTTCGTGATTCGCTCTTATAGTGAGTGAAAGATCACAGCGACATCCAAGGCCTCCGCGGTCGATCTCTCCACACAATAGAAGAAAGTGGATAAGGTCATGGAAGAATACTCAGATATTTTCTCCTCACCTACTGGGGTACCTCTGCACTTCCAGGTCAAGAATCCCATCGATCTGACCACTGACACATCGCTACCCAATAGGCCATTCTATTGTCACTCTCTATTAGAAAACAAGGAGATCAAGAGGTAGATCCAAGAACTGCTCCACAAGGGGCACATCCATCCCACCTCATCACCTTGTGGGAGCCCAATCATGTTGGTGCAGAAGAAAGACGAGACCTGACGACTCTGCATTGATTACCGAGCCTGGAATAAAATCACATTCTGGAACCGGTACCTGATTCCTCAAATCGATGACCTCCTTGATCAGCTCATGGGGGCCAAATATTTCAGTAAGATTGATCTGAAGTCTGGCTAGCACCAGGTCCCAATAGAACAAACAGATGTATGAAAGACCACCTTCAAGTCAAAAGAATGTATTTTTGAATGGTTGGTCATGCCCTTTGGTTTGACAAATTCTCCAACAACTTTCATGAGGATGATTGACGATATCCTGCTACCTTTCACCAATAATTTTATAGTGGTGTATCTGGATGACATCCTCATTTACATCAAGACTTGGGTGGAACACTTGCAACATATTCAACATGTTCTGCACACCCTGCGACAACACAAGCGATATGCCAACTTGGAAAAATGATCCTTCAGCATGGACATGGTCCATTACCTAGGCTACATCTTTGATCAACATGGTGTGCATGTGGATCCAGCCAAGATCCAGATCATCTGTGACTGGCCAGCCCCAACCACACTCATTAAGCTTCAGAGCTTCTTGGGCCTTGCCAATTTCTATCGCAGGTTCGTGCTAGGATTCTCTCATATCACATGGGCCCTCAACCAAGTAACCAGGGGTGGTGGTAAGGAAAAAATTGTGTGGGGCCTATCCCAACAACAAGCTTATGATGATTTGAAGTAGTGCTTGTGCTCATCCCCGGTACTTTCATTACTCAACCTGCAAAAACCCTTTGAGATCGAGACATATGCTTCTAACTATGATGTGGGCGTCGTTCTCACTCAAAAAAACCACCCTATGGCATATCATAGTGAGACACTATCAGATGTTGTTTGTAATTACCCTACTTACAACAAATAAATGTACTCCATTGTGCAAGCCTGTCTCCAATGGAGACATTACATTCTTGGGAAGGAGACAATCATCCACACTGATCATAAGCCATTGCATTTCATGCATACATAAGGCAAATTGAAAAATGACCACCATCATAAGTCGTCCACATACTTGCAGTGGTTCCACCTCAACATCAATTATAAATCAGAAAGTACCAATCGAGTTGTTGATTGCCTCAGCCGAACTCCAATCGCGACACTCACCATGGTGCTAGATTCTTATGTCCACGAGACCTCCGGATGGCCCCACCTCTATGAGATAGACCCTAACTTCACCACCACCTACCAAATGTTGGGAGCAAACTCAGTTGTCACTAATTCCATATTCAGAACGGGTTATTGTGTCATCTGGGCCATCTTTGTGTTCCATCAAGCGAGCGAGCAAATATGATTTGGGAATCTCACTACAGTTGGGTGGCAGGACATTTTGACATCAAAAAGACAGTGGCAATGCTACAGAAACATTTCTACTGGACAAAACTTCGACAGGATGTCGGCAAGTATATTAGGTCCTGCACTGCCTGCGCTATTTCCAAACCGACCACTAAGAAACAGGGCATGTACACCCCTCTGCCTACTCCTGACAAGCCATGGGAATCCATCTCAGTGGACTACATGTCGGGCCTTCCTTCCACCAAGAGGGGAAATGACTATGTTTTTGTGGTTTTTGATTGCTTTTCCAAGATGGAAATTCTATCTTCCTGCAAGAAGAGCATCACACCAGAGGCCACTTCCAAGCTCTTCTTTGAACAAGTATGGGTACATTTTGGAATCCCACAAACTATTGTCTCAGATCAGGACAGTTGGTTCCTCAACACATTATGTTTGAGCCTCTGGTCATTGCTGGACACCAAGCTCACCAAATCCACTGCCTTCCATCGTCAAATAGATGGCCAAACTAAGGTTGTCAATTGGATGATCGTGCATATCCTGCGCATGTACAATTCCAAGCACCCCCGCACATGGGATGAGAGTCTTCCCTATGTCCAACATAGCTACAGCTGAGCCCTACATAGCTCAACTAGCCACAACCCCTTTCAGGTGGGGTTGGGATTCCAACCATTAGGCCCCATGGATGTTACACTACCCCTGGAAGCCACCTTGACCAACTCGTCCCCTAATCCACCTAAAGTTGAAAAATCCACTCGATTCATTGCGTGGATCCATCACATCCACCAACAGGTTCATGATATTTTACAGAAGTCCAATGCCAAGTACACGCAATGCCATGATCAACAATGGGTGCTACATAAGTTTCAAGTGGGAGACAAAGTGCCACATTAAGGACTTTCTGGGTGCCACAGAAAGTCCTTAATGAACTTTCACATAATAATGTGAGACTGTGAGTGGTATTGGTCATCAACACTCCCTTGAATGTAGATCACGTGAAGCAGAACTCGAAAGAATATGCTAAGGTGCATGTTTGTACATTGAATAGGCTAACAAGAATGGGGATACAATATGTAATTATATAAAGAGGATCATTATGTGAACATTTGTAAAATTGAAAGTGGTGTTATATTTCATTTTAATTTTTGGTTAGAGGTAGTTTAGTATCTTTCTCTTATACAAAGTATTCACTTTGATTGTATGTCATGATAGAAAAATGGGGATTTATGTGCTCAAATGATACTAATGTGGATGCATTGCAACCATCCATTGAAGTTGTTGAGCCTATTGAGATATAGATTGTTGAGCCTCCTGCAGTGAAAGTTGAGGGCAATGCTCCAAACAACTAGTTTCATTGTATCTATATTTTGTAATGAGGTGGATGGTTAGGTCCCACGTGATTTGTTAAAATTGATTATATACAAAGTGTAGTAGGCTAAATGAGTTTCACACTTTGATTGAGTTCTCAACTATATATTGAAAATATTTTTGAAATCATCTCTACATTTTATCTCTAGGTAGGTTAGAACTTAGAAGCATACGAGTAGTTTTGATGAGTAAAGACAACAAATTAGTTAGGATTTTGTTTACAAGGTATTTTAGTACAAGAGTACATGAAAAATTTGAAGGGAATGAAAGATTATCTAGAAAGTTTTATTAATTTAGTTTTCAACCAATTTTCTATTTTTTTGTGATAGGAGAATGTCATGTGTTTTGATCCTAGTTTGAAACTTGTTCTTATGTGTTTTAAACCTAAATTGAAAATTTATTTTATGACTAAAATTCAATATGAATGTTGTATTTTTTCTTAAATGTTTTGAGCCTAAATTGAAAATCGATCATATGTATTTTTTGTTTGAACTAATATTTTTTATCTTCACCAGTCGTTATTTTTAGAGACTATATAACACCATTGCATGTCTAAAATCAAAGATTTCCATTAAGTAATTCTGACCTACATGACCGATCCAATCATTCCTTTTTCGTGCTAGGAAATTGTTAAAGAGGTTTTATTTTTCATATTCCATTTCCTAGTACTCATATTTTTTATTGACTACACATGTCATGCCCTATGACTTGATGGCCATGTCATCTCTGCATGGAAAATAATGTGATACATCATTCCAAATTGCATTTATTATAACCAACAATATAATTTTCTTTTTTCATGTCAAAATTTATACCCACTAGAGGTTTTTATGGTCTCATTTGTACCCAATGGTTGATATTTTTTCTTAGTGGCTGTTTGTGTGCCTTAATTTGTGCCCTACAGTTATAATTCCTAATCTATGCCCAACATTTATTACAAAGTTGTGTCTTTTAACTTTGTTATAAACCAAAAATATGTTATGGACAAAAGTTTCTCGATTCATTGGAAATGGATCCTTTTTTGGGTACAAATGGATGATTAGAGAGGAATTCGTGCATCAGATGTGACCTATCCTATTAGCATTCTTACACTTTCAGAATTAATGATGGACAAAGTAATGAACCCTCCTATTTAGAAACATCCTATGATTCACTTGAATATTCCTTTCATAATCAATGAATCATAATGAATAATCCATAATAGAAGTAGAGTATAGATTAATCTCTCCTAAGCTTGAGAGAATTCGAGGGAAAGATCAACACATATAAGAAATTTGTGATGAAATATAATAAAAAATAGTAAAGGGATATGTAACAATGTACAATAAGAAACTTTAAAAGTGCAACCCTTGATTCTTGCAGTGTTATCTAGAGGAGGAGAAAAATAAGTTTATTTTTCAAAAAATGGAAAAATATTTACCTATTATTATATATGGTTTTATAATTTATCAAACCATTCACCAAGATTTTGTGATGTTTTTATAATTTAGTAAAAGATTTACAAAAAATTACAAGGTTTTATAATTCAATGAAAGATTTGCTAAGATTTTATAATTCAATGAAAGATTCACCAATATCTTACAAGATTTTATAATTCAGTGAAAAGTTCACCCAAAATTATATATAGATATTATATTATTGATAAAATAGCCTTCAAATTTTCTTATGTATCATCAGGATTCACCCATTTATTATACATATACATTTAGGGGGGATTCTTAAAAAAATTCATGTTCAACATCAAATTTCTAAGCATCTATATTAGTAAAGCACTACATCTATATTAATAAAGCACTTGCATTTTCATCATAATTTACCTTACCAACTTCCAAACTCCTTGAATCATGTTGTTCATGATTTTCAACTTCCTTCTTAATCTTAGAAACAACTTCTAGATCTTCAAGTTGAACCAAATCCATCTTTCCAATTTATTTAATGAATGCTTATTCATCCCTTTTTCTTCATCCATAACGCATTTTTTTCGAATCCAAACTTTCTTATTTAATGGCAACTTTCGCAATCCAAAGATAAATATTTATATTTATGGTACCTTATGTAGTTAAATGGAATTCCACATTAATCCAAAGTTTAGATAAAAGCACTTGAATCCTTCTAAAGTAATATTTCAGCTACCAAGCCTTCTCTCAGGTCTAAATATATTAAAATCCTTGCAATAGACAAGTTACATGGATCTAAATAACTCCTGTCTACCTCAATGAAACTTACAAGGGAATTCCCAATTTCTCTGAACACCTCAATATACCAAAACTAAAGTGGGAGTCTAGGTGGCATCACCCACTCAAAATGCTATCTACTCTTTCAAATTGAAAGTAAAAGAAAGGAGACCATTTCTCGAGAGGAAAAGGAGTGGAATCCCACTTCTAGTGGTTACACAAAATATTTTTTGCATCCTTAGCAAAACCAAATAAGAAATGTATCCAACCTCTTGAGAGCAAATACATAGTTGACATATAACCTAATGGTGTTCCCCATTTAACTTTCATTCATGCTTGAATACTCTTCTCGTGGCACCTCCTCCCATGAATTTTCCCAACTAACATCTGTGATCCTATGCTTACAACCTCATGCATCTTAATGTCCTCACCAAAAATAACCTTAACATGATTACTTTTTGGTTTAATGCATTTTTTTTCCTTTTTTTCCGAACATAAGTCTCACTAGATTTCGTCTAAACTCTATCTACTACTCCCCACTCCAAACAATCCCCCACCTAACCCTTTATTGTCTGCTTCATACCATCCCCCCTTTCAATATTCCCTCCACTTTCTACCACAAGACACTTGGGCCAAATCATGAATGACATCACATAAACCCTCACCACCTGCATTCACTAAACTATCTTTAATTGTCCCATTAACAGAACTATGCTCCACCTCACCAGTAATCACCACAAAAGAATCAATTATCTTCTCTTCAATATTCGAATATGAAAGAAAAGAGCTAGCAAACTTACCACAAACCAAGTTCTCAAATGATAAACTAGTAATTTGACTTGTAGCCTCTCGCCCCTTGTGCATAACATTGCTCAAAATCAAGGGTTCTGAAACACAACCAAACAACTTTGTGTTACCGCTTGCCAAAAACTTCTCTACTGAAACCAAAGAATAATCCCATTCTTCTTGACACTTGTAATATAATGTTTGATGTGAATTAAAGACCCTACTAAATCCACATTGAGGCAATGATGAGTGTTTCCATGAAATCAAACCTGGATCTAGATCTCCCATACCTTTTGAGCCCACCCCACATGCATGAATCAAAGGAGTGGCTCCACCTTAGCTTTAGATTTCCACTTTCCTTTAAATGATCTTCATGTATTTGACTACCTATATGAATCAACCATACCAATGGCTTTTGCAGTAGAACCTAAAATTTTCTTATGGAGAGAAATGGACCCCCACGATTGGATACCATCATCCCTTAGAGAAGGAGCATGGGTCATATCCCTATCCAGTAACCTTGAACATAACCCTCAAGCATTTAAAGAAATGAAAATATCAATCTTTAGAATAGTTCAAACATGGCGTTGTCTAAACATTAGATCTTTTTAAAAAAAATTAAGGAATCAGTTGGAACAAATCTTGGTGAAATCATTATTTTGTGTTGTTTGAATTGCACTTTTGAATACCTAAATAACTCTAGGGCACTTGAATTATACAGACTCAATCACTCAAATTTATCAAATTTGGAGTTCCAACAATTTTTTGTCTAATTTAGAACAAAATTGATCCGAAAATATACCCATAAAAATGACAAAAAATCCAGGGTTATTTTTATTTTTAATCAATTTTAAAAATATATATTTAGGGTAAGTATTTATTGCGAAAAGTATGACAATATTTTATGCATTTTTTTTATTAGGTGTTTTTACAAGTATGTTTTCCTAACAAATTTGTTAGAAATCCGACCAAAAATTGTTGGAACTCTAGATTTGAGTGAATGAATCTGGATATTTCTAGTGCCCCAGATGTTTTTCACAGTACTGAATCCATTTATGCATTCAAAAATGTAACTTAAACAACCAAAAATGAAGATATTGCCTAGATCGGTTTCACCATATTCCAATGAAAATGTTAAAAAGGTAGAATGTTTACACAGTGCCTTTTTATTATATTTATATGCAATTATATGAAAAGAGAATTTTAATTTTTTTGAATCCACGTGAAAAAATTTCATCTGCGACTGGTCACTGTGATGGTGGTCTCGGCCTAGGGTTTCATTATCACCTCAAGTTTGACTCCTGTCAGTTAAAAATGGTAGGCGGTGTTGACCGCGCGCTAGACAATGTATAAATTCTAAACTCATTCACTGAGTATTTTTTTCATTTAAAAACAAGCATACCCCCGAAGCGGGGGAAAGAGAACGTCGAATTAAATCAATATGATGCATCATTTGAAGATAAAAGATGTGTATTGGATGGTTCATGAATAAATAATAGAGTATCCAGTGAATATGGTCTATGAATAATGTATTAAAATGATCTTTCATATGGTTAAACATCAACGGAAATACTTCTATTTGGTACCATCTGTGATTGAAAATTGGTCATATCCAACTGAAGGAGGCACTTATGTGGTTCACACAGGAAAAAACACATTCCCAAATAGAATAATTATACGAAGAATACAATTTGAAGTTGCAAAGTGAAAAGGTACTTGAAACAAAAAAACTTGGTTTGTCGAATAAGAAATCCAGACAAATGTGGATATCACCATAGGAAATGGTTTGAGAAAAGTAAGAAATAATGAATCAAAGGATTTGATTTTAGGAATTGTTTATGTCAATAGGTTAAGGTCACATCATGCTAAATTTAACCTAATGTGGAGTGGGAAAATATGGATAGGAAAAACAAGGAGTCTGGGTTCAATTTTGATTCAGATTCAAAACTTAAAAATGGGTTTAGGGTTAGTAATGGTTTTTCTAGATCCATATATGATATAGTAAGGAGAAATAGTGATATTTTTGTTAGAAGCAAGCAAAATTTGTTGTTTGATCAAAATTCCTAGTATGTGGGGTTTCATTGAAATTAGCGACTGCTACCCACTCCTTAGCTTGATAAGAGGTTGAAGTTTTTCCAGTTTGGTGGGAAAATCCCTTTTACTTTTGTTGATTCTCTTTGAATTCCAAGTATTTAGCTTTTTTGTATAGAAGTTTGGTCATAATTCTAGAGCTAGCCATATCCTAAGACACGTGAAACAATGGATTTTGGAGTTTTATGCGTGTTTGACAAAGCCCCCTCATTTGTATATGATGATGATATTTTGGGTGATGGCTCTTTTGTTTACAAGAAGAGTATGCCACCATTTTTCATTGCTTCCCTCCCCATTTCATACAACTCTTGCACCAGATCCTAATTTAAATCTCTATCAGATTATCTACATTGCAATTGAAATGGTGCTATATTCTAAATCTAGATCTCATTGCATCACAACCAATACATGATAATTTTCTCATTTCCAGACCAAACCTACATTAAAGTATATAGTTTTTATAGCCTAACCAAACCTCATTGTCACAATATGCTTTAAAGAAAATAGTTTTAGACTCTCATTTTAGTAAGAGAAAACTCAAGTAACATGAAGAGAAAACAAGTAATTTGAGAAAAACAATTGACATTCAATATGCAACATATTGATATAGTAAAAGTTAAGCTAATCCATTTATACTAAAATGTCAAATAAGAAAGAAATCAAGGTAACATTTATGTAGGAAATAAAAAGTAGGATAAGTTTTTCCATTAAGACAAAGTATTCAAGTACACCCCACCTTACTCCAATATTAAAAAGTAAAACTTATGAAACTAATAATATCAAAAACCAATTATACGTAGCTACCATTTTGTTGAGGATGGATTGTATCCACTTAATTCAACCTTTATATTTCGTCCCCCTTGAGGGTTGAGTGAAGGTATGTGCTAATTGTATATTTTTGTTGTGAATACAAGGAATACGGTTTCTT
>SNQJ01S0085553.1:0-16639 GCA_010110895.2 Picea sitchensis | reverse complement strand
CCCCGGCTCAGTTGTCCAACATAAATAGACTATCAAAGATATATCAACACCTATGAAAAACAAGTGTCGGAATGTTGTAATTCATCCATGAATCTTGTTGTCTACAATAAGACCCTGCTATCATAAAAAAGAATTAGGCTTGTGATAAATTAAGGAATGAATGAAAACTGAATTATCTCAACATAAACTCAAAGAGAAAACCTTAGTATGTTTCTCCTTCTATCCTCCTCCTCTTCCTCCCTTTCCTTTTGCCTTTAAGCAAATTAGAATTGCTTGAAGTAGTTGAACTACCTCATTAGTTAATTTAATTAAAAACTCAACAAACTTTTTAGTTAAGGGGGAAAAGTAATAAATCATAATAAGATTTTTTAAATAAATAATAACTAGTAGGTGGGACCCCTTGTGACTCCTTTTTTCTCTTAACAATCATAACATAACTAGTTAATTAAGCAAAACACCCCTTCTTGTGACTCCCATCATCACATTCATATTTGACAATTTATTTCATTGACATTTGAAATTATTTTCAAAAATATATTACCAATATATCCAAAAATCTTGTTGTCCAAAAATCTGAAGTCAACTGTTCTCAATCAATAGATAAATAAATAAAACTTAAAATCCATATTTTCCAGTTTTTGAGGCAATCTTTCCTTTGCTACTGCTATCACCTTTTAAACTCTCTGAATTTTCCTTAGGTTGTGTGGAGCCTTTAGGCTTAATATCATTGATCACATAAGAGCAATCGTCCCTCAAATGCATGTGGGATGACACGGATTTATCATAATCATTTGAAGGTGAGGAAGGGGCAGTAGTGGCTTTCCCTTTGTCAGGGGCATAGTGGGCCTCGATTTTCAGCCTTTTATTTGAATAGCTCATTCCTGTATGCATAATTGATTAGGAAATAGTTCCTTTAACAGCCATGCATGACAACTCTTTCAAAATATGAAATAGACTTTGGCTCAGCGACATATCAGACTCATGCAATCCAATCCATACAAATTGTTTAACTGTTTTCAATTAGTAGGGGGTGAACAAAAGGCTCTAGTTTGTATTGAGCGAAAAATGATAAAATGAGAGGGAAAGAATCATGGTTACTGCTCAAAGACAACAAACAATCAACTGTAATGTAAACCAAAGAATATATCATCGTGTTCCAACCAAGAAACTTTGATTTCAAACAGTTTCAAAATAGAATTCTCTTCACTGTAATTAAATTTTAAGAACAGGGAGTGAAAAATGGATGTGGGAAGGCGATGGGATTGTAATTAGCGAAAAGCGAGAAAATGGTAGGGAGGAGAGTGGATATTGTTCATAAAATTAATTAAGTAATCCATAACCATTCTATATCAAACACAAAAGATCCAACACCAACCAATAATTACTATGCTTATTTAAACAACCATTGTGTATAACCCAATCAATTTTTTGTATTACTTTCTCACTGTTCGAAATTAAATCATTAACATGGAATCATCAAAACAAGACAATATGCCTTTCACAACAACCTGTAAGAGTTATGTTTCTTCCCAACTGTCCCAGTTAATTTTTAAACAATTTCTAAATGAACACACACTCACTTGTTTCAATCTGTCTTATCAACCACCGTCTAGAACTATTTCTTCAAATCAAACACAGACACTAAAATCACACCCTATTTCATTCCTCAAGTTCACTTAATAATTAATTTGTAATGAGATCATACTGCTACAGCACCCATGCCTTCGTTAAGATGCATGATATTCATTAAACATACATAGTGTAAAGTCAAACACAATGATCCATATTTTAATTGCAAAGATCCTGACTTGCCATTTAAACACACAGACAACAATCACCACTTTAACTCATACTATGCTTGGAATACACAAACCATTCAACAAAACACAGAGTATCTCTGTGACTGTACAGGTCCAACTATTATGAATTTAAACATCCACAATGTTGGGCTATCAATCAATATAATGAGGTAGAAAAAGTAAGTCTGATCTCATCTCTCAAGTTAATCAAATTGAAACAAAACCATACTATGTAAAAACCCGTGACCATCTCTGATGGCGCAACCAATAATATACATAGCATATACAGCGGATGGCCATACCATAATCACCATGATTGAAATACTCCCATGGAAATTTAACAGTCACAACAATCATTAACTCAACCTAACATGTTGTAGGCACACCACACATACCCACGCATCATGCAATACACCACCAATTCATAACCATCAATAGTAGACCGATAGGACATACGGCTCCCTCTTATCAAAACCTGGTCTTAAGAAAACAAGGGTTCTCTCTGTGGACCAACATAGGGAGACTGGTGTCGACTACCATCATCGGGTGTGAACCTCCGAGACCAATGGTGCCCACACAGGGTATACCACTAATAACTTTGCAGACAAGGTGACATTTCACAAGATAGGAGAGACTTTGAACAGAGGAGCCAAGGCTCCATTTGGCCTTGTATCAATTCTTAGAACACGTAGGGTATAACCCTCGTGTCTCTCCCAATCAACCAACTAACAAAGATGAGATAAAACAGATACAAGAAAAATAAATATAACCTACTGTGCAACCATCAGTAACATGAAAACACCCATATCCAAGTGAAATAATGCGTTTCAACCCAGTAAACCCCATAACAACAAATGACTGGGTATGGTGATACAAATGCATGGAGACAGCTAGCCAATCTATACCAAATGAAAACCCTTCAACCAAGACCAGTAAGGAAGACAGAGGGCCTTCATGGATTCTAACACTCAGAACGATCAATAAAATTGTGACCTTAAACCTTATTGCAATGAAAACCACACCAACCATTCATTCCAGAAAAATATCACCAATTTACACAGTTTCCAAACTTAAGGAAATCACAGACCAATACATCACTGAGCCAATATGTATTTCATAACTAGAGCAGGTTCATGGATAATGAAAATGCATACCTATAACCAAGAGCACCTTAAAAACGCGAGCTTGGTTGAGTTGTTCTTCCTATGCTTGAAAATTGGATGTTGATCACAACGAACACAATTGACAATATCTAGCCAGGGTGACGGGCAGTGGGAGGGGTATGGAGTGACGTGCATTAAATGCATGTCGCCTCCAACCTCTAGTCATTTAATTATTTAGTACACGTCAGCCCACTAATCCATTAATTCATTCAATTGAACCATGCATTGAAACCAACATCCACTAATTTCCAAGAGCGCCCCCCTCATCACATATTACCATTTCCAACTATACCATAATGCATATCAACCATGTTTTCATGTAACTCAATAAATCACATTGTTTTTACTTGTTATCTAGGAGTTACAATGATCATTTTAATTCCAATGCATATAGTGTGGCAAATTAGTATAATCTAGTTCCTTCCTTTTTCATTTTTGCTTATATTTCTTTATTTCCTTTCAATTGCTCTTTATTTGTTGTTACTAACATGTATCCTTTGCAGGTGTCACAAGTAACAAATCCAGGACTAAATAGCAAAGGCAACAACAGATATCTAAGCCCTTACAACATGGAATTCAATCCTATAGAAAGAGAACAAACATGCATTATCCCTCATCCATCTGTCACGAATAGAACCAACATTGATCATCAATCATTCTCAAACATGTAAGAAGTGTCGAATAGCTATAAAAACATCAAATAAGAACCAGATCTGATCCTCCAACCTATAAGGGGATCCCACCTACTAGTATTATATATATCATTAGATTATGATTAATAGGATTTAGCAATAATTTGCGAGTGAAATCCGCGTTGTGATTTTAATCGTCAACAGTGTTCAGATCAAAAAAGATCACCATACTCTGAAGTATTTTTTGGAGCAACGATTATCCTCCCTAGAACAAAACAAGTGGCTGACCAAAATGTTGGGTTATGATTATGAAATCATATATAAAAAGGGCAAGTACAATATAGTAATAGATGCATTGTCTAGGAAACATGAGCAGGATGGCTCCCTATTTGCCTTATCCTTATCGGTCCCTAGTTGGATTGAAGAAGTAGACCAAGAGTGGCTAAATCAACCAACTCTATCCTGGTTAATTTAGCACCTTCAGGAGGATGCTAATCCTCCCATCGACTACACTTGGCAGGACAATATTCTCAAATATAAGGATCGTTTGGTTCTATCGCCCTCGTCAACACTCAATTCGAGGCTCCTAAATGAGTTGCACTCATTAGCTATTGCAGGTCATTTGAGCTTCCAAAATACCTATGCTCGTGCCCATCATTATTTTTTGTGAGAATGTATGAAGAAGGATATCCTTAACTTTGTCATCGAATGTGAAGTGTGCCAACGTAATAAAGGTGAAACTATCAAATCTTTAGGAGCTCTAGAACCCCTACACATTCCATCTTCTATGTGGAAAAATGTCTCCATGGACTTTATAGTAGGCCTTCCTAAAGCTGGTAATAAGTTCGTCGTCATGGTGGTGGTTGATCGCCTCTCCAAGTATGTTCATTTTTGTGCCTTACCCCACCCTTTCACATCGGCACTAATAGCACAAATTTTCCTTAATCATATTTTCAAGTTACATGGCATGCCCACGTCTATTGCATCTGATCGTGACCTAACTTTCACCAGCACATTTTGGCAAGAGTTATTTAAATTGTAGGGAACCCAACTGAACATGAGCACGGCCTATCACCCCCAATTATATTATCAAATGGAAGTAGTCAACAAATGTTTGGAAATCTACTTTAGGTGTTTTGCTTCAGACAAATAACAGCAATGGGTGCAATGGCTTCCCTTGGCCGAGTGGTGGTACAGTACTTCCTATCATGCGACCACTAAAATGACCCCATATGAAGCAGTGTATGGTCAAATCCCACCTACAGTCACTACATATCTTCCAGGCACATCAAATGTCCAATCTATTGATATGATGTTGCAAGGTCAAACAACCACCCTAGCGGCTCTAAAGGATAACCTCCACATGGCCCAAAACCGCATGAAGCAACATGAAGACCAACATCATTTAGAAAGAGTTTTTTAGGAAGTTGATCGAGTGTTTCTCAGGCTCCAACCTTACAAAAAAAAATCTCTCAAAGCCCAGGTACATCACAAGCTAGAACCCAAGTTTTATGGGCCCTACCAGATCATCAAGCATATTGGTTCAGTGGCCTACAAATTGGCCCTTCCATCTACTTCCAAAATGCATTCAGTGTTCCATGTTTCCTTTCTGAAGAAAGTGGTCGGACAAAATTGTAGTGTCCAAACCATCCTTCCGGAATTAGATGAAAAAGGATCCATTTGGATTCAACCAGAAGTAGTTCTCAATTCTCGTGAACGTCAGTTGTGTGGAAAAATTATCAAGGAAGTTTTGATCAAGTGGAAGGACACCTCAATATAGGATGCAACTTGGGAACCCGTGGCCATACTCCAGCAGTTTCCGCATCTTCATCCTTGAGGAAAAGGTTGATTTTGAAGGGGGGGGGCATGTTAGGATCTGATCCTAACTCCTCTTCATGGGTCATTATTTATTATTACATGCTTTCTATGTAATAAAGGTCGACATTAATTAATAAGGCCTAATAAATAAAGGAGAATAAGTCAATGTAAAAATACCTAATCAAAGCTTTCGCTTCTAGAAATATATTCCTCTAGAAGTTGCCTTAGAAGGTAGAATTAGTATAAATAAGAGTAGGAAGTATTGGGTATTTTGTCTTAGAGAATATTGTAATAGAGCTCTGCTCTGTTGGAGGTTTCCCCCTAAAAGAGGCAAGTGAACATTTTATCATTAATAAAGGTGTTCTTTCTGGTGTTATTCTGGTATTATTCTGATATTATTATGGATATATCATTGTTGTTCTTCCATTGCTTGATAAATATTTAGGTTATATTATATCTGGAATATTACATGAATTTCCCACCAATATCACTTCTTCCCCACTACCAATATTTCATGCTAACCAATTGTCTACAAGTGAAAAGGCTTGAACTAGTGCCTTCCAGACTAATTGAGCATTGTTCAAAGACTTGTTTACTTCCTTATCTAGTCAAGGATAGTTACAGGACCTATATACTTTTGACAGGTGACTTGTTTCCATTGTTTTTACTCTTGAATATTAGTCTCCACACACTTTTGCAACTAGTTTTTTCCCAAAGAAATGGATTTTGTTAATCCCCATCTCTCTTCGCCCTTTGATTTTCAAAAGGTAAGTCCATTTAACCCATGGGATATTATCCTTTTCCATATTTCCAATCCATATAAATCTGAAGACTTTCCTCCTGGATTTTTCAAGTACTCCTACTAGAATATAAGCCAAAATGTGCCAATAAATTGGGATTGGTTCTAGTATTGATTTAACTAAGGTTATCCTTCTTCATGGGGAGACACATCTACTGCACCACATACTCACCCTTTTGTTTATTTTCTCAATAGGCTAGCTTTGATCTTTTATCCCATATCCATTTACACAATCAAGCCAGAAACCCATATGGTTTATATTTGGATTATGAGGTGAATTAGCAATATAGCAATTTAATCATTTTTAACCATACTCAATCCAAAGTAGTATATCTATTGACATTATCGCTCAATAACTTTCTGGAGTAAATGAAATCAACAAACGCTTGCACTACCGATACCGGAGTGTTTTACGTGGAAACCCAAGTGGGGAGAAAACCACAGAATGTATTTTTCTTATATGTCGAAGAATTACGACTAATTTGGGCACCAACTTCCTTTGTTTTCAATTTGCCAGTGGAAGGAGGCTCCAACCCCCAGTTTCTCAGGCTACCTGACCTGAAGGAAGCTCAACTCCCCAATTCTCGGCTACGGCGGAGGAGGCTACAACCCCTATGTTCTCAAGCTGGCAGGAGGTGGCTTTAACCATGTTTATCTCACCTAAGTAGAAGTAGAGATGATGGAACAGCATCGGCTATCACCTATGAGATATACCACTTTAATCCTGTACCAATAAATCCGAACCGTGCGTGGCACACTACAAACTTGTAATCAACCTATACCATAAACAAGTGCATCAACCATGCACCAACGTACCAAATAACGTAATCAACGACGCCGCCAAACAAGAGTGCATTATGGTTGGCCTGTAATTAAAGCATTACGTAATACAAATTCTTAAAGGAAAAAGCAGTTGTCAGGCTCATTTTGCAGTACACAAAGACACATGCCAGAAAAACCTCTCGATTTTGGGAAGCCAACTTTCTTATATTCAAGTATATGTCGAATTTCACCTTACAATATATATACAATGTTTTGGGTATTTCATAGATACCAAAATCCTAATCCCTTAATCGGGATTAATTTACAAAACAGCCAAAAATAGCAAAAACCGCCAAAAATGTTGAGAACATGGCGCTTCATTTTCGAGCGTTAAACCAAGATGCCCCCACAGGACTATAGGAAATTTGGAGTTCACACCGACACAAAATCTCTTAGAGTATTAGTAGAACGGATTGTCATATTTGACGTGCCCCCACACACACATCAAAGAATATAACGCTTAACATTCTCCCACTTGTTGTTTTATTTCATCTACGGGTCCCGGGGGTTATATAGTCAACAATCCAATCACGAGAAATGCACATTGTTACTCTACACCCGGAGAACTTTTATGTGCTCACCGACTTTGTCAATGAATCAACGACATTCTTCAAAGTGTCAGCCTTTTCCGACAGCACCTTCTTTTCCTCAACCGTGTCTCACACAAAGTGATACTGAACATCAATGCTCATGCTTTGTCTTTTGAATGATAAGTTGGGTTCTTGCCAGGAATATTTACGCTCGGTATCACAATCTAATCTTCTTGCTTGTTGTACCAACCCAATACTGAGCACAATCTTTGTAACCATCTTGCTCCCTTGCTTGCATGGGCTGGTTGCCATGTATTCCCTTACGTGGTTAGAGTGCCCTCTGGCCTAATATTTTTCTCATCCATTGATTTCTCCTCCAAATAGGTTAAACAAATACCTGCTTGTATATCTCCTACTATCCAAATATCCAACCCAGTCTGAATCCATAAATTCATGTATGTCCAGCACTCTATCCAATCTTTGTATTCCTTGGTAGAACAATCCATAAGCGGTAGTGCCACGAAGGTACCCAAAGACCCTCTTTATTGTTGTCCAATCCTGCTATAAGTTTTATGACATATGCACACTCAAAACTCCCATTGCATTATAGATTCGTCACGGAACCAATGCACGTACATCAAAAGCACATAGCCTTGTATCGGAACGCTGGGACATGTCCTCTTCTTCTCACAGTATCTTGGGACAACGTCTTCGCCAGAATAACTTTACCTATAGGAATACAGGAACCTGGCTTAGGTTTACTTTACATCCACCTTCAGCTTCTGCAATACTCGTCTCTTATATTTTCTCACGATTCAACCCGAGTTTCTGTTTTCACTAACTCTCACCAATCTCTAGAGTAAGTTAAAGCTGACGAGATCGCTTCATGTATCAGATTTGGAGGATAGCTACAATTTCCCCTCCTTGATAACATCCATAAGTATTATTTCCTACCAGCAACATGTCATCAACATACAAAACTACACTTCGTAAAGTCATTACCAACACCTTGGAATATACGGTGATCAACTCGCTGCAAATCTGCGATCCAAGGGATGTATGTATGTTATTTGGTACTGCATCCTAGGTGATTACTTTAGAATTTATAGTGACTTATTTAGCTTATATACTAACTCTTTCTTTCCCTTCCTACAAAAGAATTGGTTGCTTCATGTATATTTCTTCTTCCATATCCCATGTAGGAATATTGTCTTCACATCCATCATTTCCACTTCAAGATCAAAGCGATGACAATAGATAAAGAAAATCTAATATAAGTTAACTTGGAAGCTTGAGGAGAAAAATCTCACCAAAGTCCGAATTCCCACTCTGCGAGACCTTTGCTATGAAGACTTTGTATTATCCACTTGTGCATTAATATTCTTCTTAAACAACCATTTTTCTACCAACATGTTTTCTTCCATCGTGCAGCTCAGCTTCTTTCTTCCATTACCTCATTTCTTATCCAAGGCATCCATTCATTCAACCATGGCCTTCTTCGAGTGTTTACTATCTTGAATTCCTTGGCTACAACCAGCGTTTTCAGGATCATCATCGATGTCATCAAAAAGCAAAATTGGAGCGAAAATGGAATTGGACTATACCTTCTAGTTTCCTTTTATCTCTCTCACTAATCTCCTCAATATTGAAGTGTGAGGTTCACCCAACAACTGTACTGTAAGCCTCTTCTAACATGATTAGGATTTTGCATCATCCAACTCAAACTCCTATTTTCTCGGGTTAAGTCTTAGATTGGTAGGTGCCATTTGGACATATCTTCTAGAAACAACATCTCAACTATAAATAGTCTTCTTGGTTTTAGGGTTCCAAGATTATAACCTTTCACACCATCTTTTATAACTTGATAAGATACACTTTCATCTATCAGCCTTCTTATCCGACTTACTCTACCTATTTTTCCTTTGGAACGTATTTTTAGAAGCATCACAACCAAACACTCTAAGATGTTGAAGAGGGTTTCTTTCCATACCATAACTCATGTGGAGTTTATCATCCAACAACAAATGTTGTTGAAGATTGACCGGGTAACATGCTATACCCATTGCCTTGATTTATACCTAACCCGACACATTGAGCATGTGCTGCTTTTCGCATGTCGGTGTCTTGTTCATCCTTCGCAGCTCCGATACGACTGGGGTATGGGTAATGTACTTCTGCAAAAACACACGAAATTCTTGAATTCATTTCCATGAGAATTATACGTTATGCCTTTTCTTGTTTTCTTCCATTACGATTTTCTACTAGAGCCTTAAACTCTTTAAATTTATCATTACCACCGATTTCTTCTAAGAAAATAATCCATATGTTCCTTGAAAAATTCATCTATAGATGAAACACCAATACACATATTTCTGGGGATGGAATAGAATAGGTCAAACACATCATTGTGTATCAACTCCTAAGATCCCTTTTGCTCTTTTAGCACTAGATGGGAATATTACTCAATTTTGTTTAGCATATATGCAATGTTCACATAAATTAAATCCAGTGCAATTAGACATACCTTCAGCCATACCTTTCAGGTGTAGGTGTTGAAGGCCCTTTTCTCAATATGTCCAGTCTTTGATGCCACATCATGTGGTGCTCTTCCGGGGACAATATTGGTTTCAATCTTATTTTATATTTAGGATAGCAAGGCTACATTACACCATTGACACGGGCCTTTGACCTTATAGACTTCGCGGAGAACATTTTATCTTCGGCCTCCCTCCATTACCATCTTGCAAATTATTTCTTTCCAAATACCTCATCATCATCTTGGATATTAGGCTCCTAGTGGTTTGGGTGCTTGTAAGGAGGTCAAATCTTTTAGCAGAAACTTAACTCTTTCACGTCCCAAGATTTTTGCTGGCCAGTCATCTCCTAGGAATACACATCACGCACCACCATCGTATTTTCATATTCAAAGAACCACTCTGTGAAGTCCTTGAGTATCACCGCGCCGAATTAGATCAACCATACATCCTGATCGCATGTGTACTTACTTGTAGATGCAGGGTAGAAACATCACCACAACCCCTAACCCCATTTGATTAACGGTTTAAGCCTCGTGGAAGAATTTCATCAGTCCCCTTTGGTTTATCAATATTACTTAGACTTGCAATCTTTCTTATAACGTACCCTACACCACACTTCCGGCATTTCCTGAAAATATTTTTCACGGAACTTAGATCTACCTTGAGATTTAGATCTCCCCCCCGAAGTTTTACGAGGATTCCTGTCTTGGGTATGACCTCATACAAACCAGAAACATATGCGCTATGACTATCCATGATTTTCCGTCATCTCTTCCATTTATAAAGGATGACTTCACATCCCTCATACTTCAATATTATAGGTGAATGGGTACTACCAATTTTTACAACCATATTATCCCAAGAGTGTGGAAAAGAAAATAACAAAGTAATACACTTATCTCTGCGTCATAATATTAACAAAGAGACAAGTTGACTTACTAAATTTATAGGCATTTAGGTATTGTCGCCGAATCATCTTCCATCAGATGATACAACTTATTCCGAAAGAAACAAACTTGTTCTTAGAATTTGATTGATACAAATTCCCAACTATCCATAGTTCCATGATTTTGAATTCAAGACATTCAACAAAGCCGAGATCTGCCGGGGAAGTGAATGACACTGCTCTTATGTCCAACTTCTCCCCAATCTTCCCGCCGACGCCGGTAGTTGGTGTACTGGCGTTTTCGCGGCACTAGCAAGTAGAGTTTTTGTGTACCGATGGCGGCGCTTTATTGAGCGGTGTATTGACTGGGGTTATTATTACCCGGATCCGCGGCGATCCATTTGTTCTTTGTCACAAGAAGATTCTCCTTATTGGGCTTCCATAGCTCAGGGTTTTCGGTTGGAACTTTCTCTATCTTGATTCGATAGGCTGCGCCATTTCTCTTTCTATGCCGAATCTCAGTAAACCCATTTTATCGGAGACCCAGGATATCAAACTTGATTCTCGGGCGACGGAAACCACCTCAACAACAAAGGCGTTATATTTTATATACCGGTTGAAACACATTGGCGTAGAAACGAACCATGGATTCGCCAAGCAAAGGCGATTTGCATCAGGCGGAAGGTTTCTGGGAGCCTCGAAAAGCGCAGGAAAACCTTTCTTATATTCTATATAATGAATATGAAATGTTGTTTTAGGTTTCCGGTAGATACCAAAACCCTAATCCCCTTCAATGCATGATTGATTTACAAGCTAAAAATGGCAAAAGAGCAAAAAGAAATTCGAAAACACCCAGACTCGTCCATTTGGCCGAACATTGTGCATAACGAGGAGGAGGGCATACCTACCAGGACGCACCCCTAGGAAAGCATGGCACCGCGACATGAGAGCACTACTAGGATGCGTGGAACCGGTTAATCCATGTTGACACACCCACACACACATGCAAAGAATATAACACATACCCAACAATAAAAGTATGTGTACCAAGTACAATGTACCAATCATGTGTCAAATACTCATCCAACTATGACTCTGTCAATGTCTTATCAACATCACCATCCAACTATACACCTGTACGCTGTACTACGGCTTAATCAACTTATGCAAATATTGTACTCCAGCATGTACCTCAATACGAAAACCCCTCATCAATTTCGCATCATAAATCTTATTTGCCAGCTCTACAATAGACTGGTGTATATGATGCATTCCTATAGCGTTCCTTAACCTGTGCATATAGCAAGGACTAGCATTTTCATCAAACTTTGTTTGAATTCTCACATGCCTAGTTTTGGATTAGTCAACAACCTAACTTTGAAATGGGATCTTGTAACTTTGTACCTTTGGTATAAATATAAAAATGATACAATTCTCTTTGAGTGTGTTTTAATGCAAGTCCTCAAAGTGTCCCCGGAACCTCTCATACAAAGAGTTATAGCAAAAATGGCATACCTTGTTGAATTCCTAGAGGCGACGCAAATGCACCACATGGAACATTTGTTGAATTGATATCAAAATATTACCTGAAGAAACTATGGTACACTTCTTAACACGGACGAAGATTTAAGATCTATTATGATAATTTATGACGTTTTTACCAAAACACCTTTTTTTGACTAGTTTAGAAGACAGCCACAAACCCTATTTTCAGTGTAACTCAAACTACAATGATACAAGATGAATTACTTACCATAGATACTTGGATAACTCAACTTTCTCAATGGCATAGAAATTTGAGGTCTTAATCATTATATAAAAAGATTTATAAGCGAAAATGGGTGAGATGACAGCGTAGAAATGTATGAAAGCACGCCATCAAAAGAATTTATCCTTCGCGCACATTTGGCCTTCTTTTTCTTACCTTTCCATTCGATTTGAAACCTTGTAGATAACCATTGGATTACCTGGACACCTATAGATATTCAATATGCTCAGTGTGATTAAAATGAAAGAGCCTTGCCTCTTATTTATATACTCTCCAAGTAGCTTCCTTAAAAACATCTTCTGGGTCACTTATTTGCTTTCTTATTTTTAGGGTTAACCCACTTCTAAATTTCTCCATTAAATTTACGTATTGAAATAATTTTATTTTGTATTCACTTTTGAATTATAATACACTCGCCATTTCTTTATTGTTTCCCTTTTAAAATATCTTAAACCAGCGACTACTTTGACCTTTGGGGGCTTCTAAATGAGGGTCGTCAACTCAAATGAGTCATAACTCTCAAACCAGCGAGGAGTTATGTGACGTTCCCTATACCACCAGAAATGGAATGACACTATCCATATAGAATATTATTATCTAAAATATATCATAACCCATATTGTATCATCGAATAACGGGTCCATTACATTTGGGGTCCTCCAACTTCTCATGTATAACTCTCTGGCGCGGGGAGTTATGTGGCCATTCCACGTACCACGGGAAATGGAATGACAATAAATATCCATCTAGGATAGTTTACTGAAAATTCATGGTCATTTATCTCGATATTCCCCAATTAATCATGGGTTCTCTTACTCGCAAAACGTCTTCCCGTGAAGGGATTTCACCATAAGGGACCACTTTGAATTCATCCATCTTTATTTATTATCAACCATGACAAGACAATAATGAGTCATCTTTACGCCAATAATGTGGACCATTTACCTGACCGTACGTGCTATGGGGATTTCTTCAGGGTTGACATCAGCAACCAACCTTAATCAACAATCTCCCCCTTTGGCATTGATGCGAACTACTCGTGCAATCTTGAGAATCAATATCGCTCATGCTCCCCTGGAACCATGTCTCTATCCTTTGTATATGATAAATTTACCGTACCGACAAATCTTCATCTACGGAACCATGCCTCTATCCCTCGCATCGATCTGCTCCCCAGACCGTAACATCCTCTACATCGATAAATATCTCCCCTTTTCATCAATGGAAGGAATTATCTCATATCACGGGATACTCCCGGTAGGCATCCTCTTATGGTTCTTCCCTCAGGTAGTACATATAGAACATATGTCTCAAGCGACAAAAATCATTCAAAAGAATTCATTTGGAGTAGAAATGCTCAAATTATTTGAACTATTCAAAAACTTCCCATGGAAGTGGTTTTGTAAAGATGTCCACCAATTGTTCTTTTATTGTATAAACTCACGATGTTCTTTACGCAGCGCTGTTCCGTTAGAGAAGTGATACTTGGTGCAATGTTCTTCATCTTGGGTGCATCGCGCGGGTTTCGAGATTCGATGGTACACTTGGCATTATCTGGCGCTGTATATTGGAATGGGCTCATCATACTCGGCATATGTTGTCAAAGTTTGTTTCATCCAAAGACATGTGTACAACATGTTGTTAATGCAATACACTCTGCCTCGGCTATAGATAAAAAATACTGATGATTTTTTCTTTCTTAGCCATGATACCATTCACTCACCTAAGTAGAGCGCTACTCCACTAGTGCTTCATCGGTCATCAATACAACACACTTATTTTCATGCATTGTAGGCAATAGGTGATAGATCTTTTTCCTTTTGGATATCATAATAAAAACTCTTTTGATTTCCCTTTGAGATATCACGAAAAATCCCTCTTTCTTTGCTAATACATGTGATTCTTGTGGTGTTGCTTGAAGCGTTACCACATGTCAAGCACTTTGCATTATCGGTCACAGATGTTGTCACATATAATTAAGGTTGTAATCATTATTTGTATTGCCTCACGATGCAACAGACTTTGAATCATCATCTTGTTCAACTTACAACTAGTTTTGCATGAGAGTGATTTAGATAATCCAAAATACCGATTATCATGGATTTATAAAGTTAGAATAAAAGTTATTGAGCAGAATATTCAGTCAACAGTGGGAATATTCGTTAAGCTAGGATAGACTTTTAGAGATACATTATTATTGTAAAAGATATGACTCTAGAGAAGTGTCGTATCTTAGACTCTAAATTAGGAGATTTGTTTTAAGATTGTTAAGATAACATTTATTGTTAATGGACACTTGTTTATTTAATAATTTATCCATATATTGAGTTTGTTAGGATTTTTAGCCTATATATTTCTCATTCTTGAGTTTGTTAGGACTTTTAGCCTATATATTTCTCATTGCAAGAGTATTGAGTTGTTGTGATGTAAACTCTTGCAATGTCTCTTATGTAATTTCTTTTCCTATTAATAAAATTGTGTGTCTGAGGACACTTCGGCCATTATTATGGTATCAGAGCTCCAGTAATGTTGTTGAACTGAAGAAGAGATTTGTTGATCTGCAGAAGATATCTCAGAGTTGCAGTCCAAGGAAATTCGGCGCATACTCTGTCAGTAAATCGGTCAGTTATTGTTCAAATGTTTTTAAAAAGGGAAAAGAAATTTTTTTAATTTCAGAATTCAGTCATTAGACTCAGAAAAATTGAATTTTTTTTTGCAAATTGCAAATCTTGAAATAAGTTTCTAGCATAGTAATTTCTGGTTTTAAAAGATCAGTCTTCTGCAATTATTCAGTCTTCTAAAAGCTGCGAGTATTACCCGTCCTTCTGTCCGTCATTCTACAATCACTATTTTTCAGATTTGCAATATAACAACTGATATATGAATCGATATACATTAAAATGATCTGCCATTAAACGATCTGTCGAATTAAAAGATCTGTCGAATTAAACGATCTATCATAAGAAAATTGTTCGCTGTCGTTTTTTGTTGTCCATGCGCTTTGTTACATTTGGCAGCTCTCGCCTTTGTGAAGTTGCCCGTAGGGTTGTGTAAGAAAACATTGAAGAAAATTAAAAGCGAAGAAACGGGTACAGGACAAGCCTTCCAATGATAATGAAGAAACTATGTGTGAAGAGTCTTCTGTGGTTTTGTCTCGGGATGAATTTTCGGGCTCGAGTGATGCAATTGGTTTGGTAAAGGTGCAAGTTACTGTCACAACCAGCGCACTATTTGCAACAAAGAAATTATTCTGTAACAAAGAAATACAGATCGTGTGTGAGATTAAACCCTGGTCGCATTCTAAATGCGATTTCAAACCATGATTTCATTCAAAACGCGTGTTGATTCGTGCATATTTGTGTAAAGGAGTGTTGATTCATTCATTGTGCAGATCTGTGTAAAGATAGTGCAGATCCGTGTTGATTGGTGTAGATTCATTTTTTTATTGGATTAAAAACGCGTGCCAGATCCAGATTTGTGTCTTCGTGCCAGATTAAAAACGCGTACCAGATCCAGATAAAACCGCATGCATCTCAGTCTGCGTTCCTCCAATGCGAGCTAGACATGCATCTCAGTCCTGGTCAACTGGGATTTTGATTTGCGCCCAGATCTACATGACTTAAATTTGAGCCTTTAACAAAGTTTTAGTTTTGTCAGACATTGAGCTTATATTGAAAGTTTTCTGCGGTTTTAACTGCATCATTGTCGGTGATGTGTCCATCTCCCTTTATTAGCATTGTAACGTTTTTCGTCCTGCTTTGCGTGATTGTTCTACTTGTTTGTTTATTTGGAATATGGTCAAAATCTTCTGAAAGAAAACAGCAGGCAGATCCTAGATCAATCCTTTGTGCCGGCAGCAAATTAAAGAATATAAAGGAACCGCAT